>SNQJ01S0090182.1:32243-46669 GCA_010110895.2 Picea sitchensis | reverse complement strand
GCTGGGTTTTCTTCCCTTGTTGAGAAGGGTTTCCCAGGATACTTCTTGTGTTCTTGTGCATGGTGTTTCTTCTTGTGATCTTGGTTGCTGCAACATTATTGTTTATGGTTAAGTGAAATGCTAAAATGGAATAAGCTTCATGCTTAACCTAGCTTATGAAAAGTCAACAATAGTAGCTAGAGAACTTGATCCACATGGGCAAGATGGGCTTGCCAAGTTTTTCTATAGATGAGAATATCATCAAAGAAAACCAAGACAAAATGACGGAGGAAAGGATGAAATACATGGTTCATGAGACTTTGAAAAGTGGAGGGAGAATTACAGAGGATGAATGGCATAACCAAGAACTCATAGTGACCCTCATGAGTTCTTGGGAATGTCTTCTTCTTTCATACGAATATGGTGGTAGCCAGAGCTGAGATAAAGTTTGGTAAAATACTGAGCACCATTTAATTCATCCAATAGGTCATCAATGATAGGAATGGAAATTTTGTCTTTAATGGTGAGTTTTTTGAGAGCTCTAAAATTAGAACACATGCGCCAAGTACCTTATTTCTTGAGCACCATGACTACGGGAGAAGAATAGGGATTGGTACTGGGACAAATGACATCGACTTCTAACAATTCTAGAACAATCTTCTCAATTTCATTCTTCTGGGCGAAGGGATGACAACAAGGGAGAACATTTGGAGGAATACTGCCCAGAACTAGAGGAATGGAATGGTCATGGACACCACGAGAAGGTGTAAGTCCCTAGGGGGTTTAAAACACAACTTGTTGGATTTCCTTTGACGTCAAGGAGACACAATTTGAATTTCGTGGTAGTTGACACTCTGGCGAAGAGTGCACACTTTATTCCTGTACGTACGACATATTAGGTGCCAGAAATAGCTAGATTCTTTATCAGCGAGATTGTGAGATTAAATGGTGTACCAAGAAGGATCATATCCGATCGATGATAGTGTTTACATGGTCATTTTGGACCAGTTTCCAAGAGGCTTTGGGAACATAGATGAATTTCAGTACAACGTATCACCCTGAGACAGACGGGTAGATAGAAAGAACAAACCATATTTGGGAGATATGTTGCGTGCGTATGTAATGGACCAACATAAATGTTGGGAATACTTCTTACCACTGATAAAGTTTTAATCTAACAACAATTACCAGAGTATGATTTAGATGGTAGCTTTGAGTTTCTTTACAGGCGACCATGTCAGACGTCGTTGAGATTGAGATCAACTTGAGGATAGGGTCCTTGCAGGACCGAAAGTGATCCAAAAAATAGAATGATATATGCAATCAATAAGACAAAGTATTAAGGAAGCACATGATCAGAAAAAGAGTTATGTTGATATGCATAGTGTTGATCGTAATTATGAAATTGGTGACAAAGTTTTATTGCAGGTGAAACCAAAAAAGAGTTCAATAAAGTTGTGGAAAGGAAAGGACCAATGGCTTATCGATTAGCCTTGCCTGATTCTTGAGACATATGCATGATGTATTTCATGTATCTGTTTTGAGACATTATATAAGTGATCATACACATGTGATTGACATGAGTTCCTTACACTTGTTGGATGAGGGTGCTCTCATGGTGGAGCTAATCTGCATTCTAAAACATCGCATTCGAAAACTACGACGTCGAATAGTCGATCAGGTCAAGGTCCAGTGGGAAAATTTTAGTCCACACTCGGCTACCTAGGAGGACGCATATGATATGCGTCAACAATTTTCTTACTTGTTTGATAGATTGGACATATAGATCTATGCCAGATACTTTTATTTACTTGCATTTATATATTGTACTACTTCGGGATGAAGTATAAAACAAGAAGGGGTGTATGTAACATCCTAGTCTACGGAGCACACTTTTATCAACTTATTCACTGAGGACACTTGTGTGCAAGTGATCCGGTTATGGTGTATTGTGATTTCGTTTCGATTATGGATTATACATGATGATGATGATGATGATGTGTTGTGACTTATTGTTAATTAATATATATGTATTGACAGATGCTATTGACGAGTTTATCTGAGTGTGTAGGGAACATGATAGGTTACAAATGCTAATGGCATCAATGGACCTCCTTGGACTCCAGATTGAGTGAGAGAGTGGATTGTATTTTGTTTGAGTATTTCATTTTACGCATATGTGACATATGATTGATTATAGTATGAATTTGTATATTGATCATTGACAGTGTTTTTTCAATGGATGTAGATTGACGATGCTTGATAATATGGCTCACATAAGGAGTAAAGGGGCCATGCACAAAAAATCAGACATTGAGGGAGAGGTGTGGCAGAGTCCTTTTCATAGCCTACTAGCACTCCCACCATGGCTTGAATTGTAGGTTAACGATTACCTAGTTCGAGAGGTCCATTATGTCGTGAAGGCAAAATTAGACAGTTGCTCATGAAGATTTATAAGGGGCGCACAATAAGGTAGAGTTCTTATTCTTTAGAAGCCCTTAGTCTCTCACAAGGTCGCTTGAGTGGATTTTTGACTCCAAGGGTTGAACAACTACCAAAACCAGTCAAAGGCGAGTGGCACCCTTGGAGCACAGAGATGCGTCTTGAAGGTTACGTCGCATAATTTAAAACTTGAGTCAATAATTTAGGTGGCCTAGAAAACATTGAGTTGATTTGACATTCTCGGATTTAAAATAATTAATTAAAGAGTGATTTTATTAATTATAAATCCCAATAAAAGTCTAAGCCGATTCTAAGACTAAGCCTAAGTCTAAGTTTAGTTAGGGGACTAAAATAAAATGTTAAATAAATTAAAAGATTAGAGATAAATCAATCTAAAGAAACAGTGAGATAAATCTAAAGATTTGATGTAATGCACATGTGTTCAAGAAAATATTAAAAGAGAATTTTAAAATAAAAAATAAATAAAGTATGAGAGAATAGGTGTACACATATAATGGTATCTAGAGTCTAGCTACCACTAGTCTAACTAGAAGAAGACTCATATTCAAACTCTAACTAAGATTTAGTTAGAAGACATTCATTAAATGAGAATCTAAGGAATAAAGGGACAACTAAGAGAAAAAATAGGAACACATTGGGGAATGTGAGAGAAATTGAATTTTTAATTAAAATAAAATATGTAATTACTTGTGCAACTTTGGGAGAGTGTGACAAGTGTGAGGGTCAATAATCATAATTTATCTAATTAAAAAGTTAATTAATTGTGCATGTGGACATGTGTCAGTGAGGAAATTTTTATAAGACAAATGGTTTAGATGGAAAATGGATCACACTGGTTATTGGTAAAGTGATGCTGCCAAAATATTTTTGACTATGTTTTACTTGTGAGAGTTGGGATATCAAGCTTGGGATTGAGTGGTGGCTCTACCTTGTGAGACAAGTTTGGAGCTATAGTATCTATGGTTTGTGTGTGCGTGGCTCCCTTTGCGGCCCAGGGGGCTAAGGGGAAGAAGAGTACCCCTAGTGTTGGCTGAGAGGTACCAGTGAAGTCTCTATGATTAGCAATCAGAAGAAGGGAAGGAATGTCATTTGCTTAAGGACATCCTCAATTATTCACACTCATTGGTCACAGTATTTTATTGCTGGATAATTTTTTGTAATAGAAACTAATTTTTGTATTTCAATTGCTTGTAATGAAGTCGATTTTTATTTGAGGTATGTTTTATTTTCCTACATTTATATGATCATGTTGTACATAAATGAAAGTGTTATTATGTTACAATTTAATCATCTCTTGATGTAGTACACTATGAAATGAAGATTTAATGTTGATTTTTATTAAGATTTTAATCATAGCTCATGAATCTAGAATTTGTATGTATGCCTTCAAGAATATTGCATGTCTAGAAAATAATTATGTTTATAGCATTTTCTGACAATGAATTTCATTATTGATCAACGCATCTTTATTTTTTATCTGAACTTTAAAGAGTTGAAGTTCGTTGTCATATTTGGATGGCAGAAACAAAATTTTAATCTCTTATGAATGCTTCCTAAATTATATATAACCCAGAATTGAAGTTTTATTTCACTGTCAATTTAAATTATAGCCCAGAATCCCGAGGTCCATTTGTTGCTGCCATTTAAAATTTTAAACCCCATGTGTAGGAAACCTTTACTCACGATATATTTTGTGTAGATATTTAATAGCAAGTTAGATTCTATCCCCATCGTGATTGTGATACGATTGCTCTTAATCCTGGACCGTTATTGGGATTACTTTTATTTTTCTGCTTAATGACAGAAGTTATATATATTTATAATCATGTTTATTGCTCGAATTCCTTCTGATTTTATATGCTCGATTTTTATGTTGTTTGCAATACATCAATCCTACTATTAATTCTTTGAAGTATTAGAATGAATTTAAAAAAATAAATGATAAATTTTAGTTATTTAAAACAACTGATCATCATGCAAATTTGGGGTGACATCCCTGTTCCTTCAAGTAAATTATTACAATGAATTTTCTAGTGCCTCTTGGAAGCTACCAATTTAATTGCTACCCAGGATTTTCGATTTTTTCATTTTCGCTGCTTCTTTTAATTGTAGTCTGGAAATTTTTATCATCTTTGTCAGTATTGTAAATCAAGAACGAATTCTGAGGCTACAACAATAAATTGACATTCCAAATGTATTTCATATTTATTACATGATTAGTTGGTGTACTGGGCCAACGGTGATGGATTTAATGTAATATTACTACATATCAGGAAAGGGGATTTCGTGTTGATAGCTGGGTCAATTTATATCCATAGATCCAATATTGGATTTGATGTCAAATTAATTGAAACTCCCATGATCGTTAAATTTTGAACCTCTACCAACATCAAATCGCAACTCCTGCCTTTATGAATTCTTCATTCGCTGTCTTTTTGAATTAAATCCAAGATATTAGTATTTCTTTGTGCCGACGGTTAAAGTTTAAACCATTAATGAAATTACCTGATCGTCGCCACTTCATTGTTAGTCTCTGTATTAAATTATTGTCTATCCCTCTTAAGCTTAAAAAAATAACGAAATCTTATTCACTTCTTGTTGAGTTAAGTTCGATTTATCAAAAATTTAGTGTCGTTTCTAGGTCTGGAATAGGTGTCGGATGGTGTTGTGTTACGTTTCAAGGACATGAATAGGGTTCGTATTTTGTTGTGTGCCAGAACAAGTTCCATCTTATTCTACATGCTAGATCAAGGGCTGGAATATATTCTAGAATTTTGTTGGTTAGGAGATTGTGTGTTAATCTTCTCACTTAAGTTTGGTTCCTTTAGTTGACCTGTTGTTTAATCTAAAAAAGAAATTTGAAGGGATTCATGTGAAATTTGTGGCCTAAACTTATTTAAAAATACCTCCATGTAAAGAAGCGTCCACCATTAAACTTGATCTTGTAAACAAGAATTACATATCTACCTTAATAATATCACATGGATTGATTATTGGTCTTCCTTTAGTTCTTTACTTTGGAGATGTGATTTAGCATTTGAATATTATTTATTTATTGTTAATTAAAATTTAGTCTTCCTAAATTCTTAAACAGATTTATAAATTAGCATTTGAATGCTTTATTTATGATTTAATAAGACTTTGGTTTTCTTTATTTTTAAAAGGATTGTAAATTAGTAATGAGTTCAAATATATATTGTTAAAAAGACTTGGGTCTTTCTTTATTTCTTTTAATGGATACGTAGGGCAGCTTGACTTCTATAATTACTTATTATGATTAAACTTCTTTAGTGTTATGTATGGATAGGTAATGTAAAGTAGCTTTGAAATTTGTAGTGCTAAGAAGATTTTGAACTTCTTATGGTTCCTTATAAATGCATATGTAGTTTAGCATTGGAATCCTTATATCTTTGTAATTAGAGGTTTCATAATGTAAAGATACATAGTTGAGCTAAATGGAGATTGTATTGTGTTATAATAGCTTGTAGCACTTTATGAATGATGCTTGACTTTGGATGAACTTGACTTGACAAGTTACTAATTGGTGATTAGAATTAGATTCCTATCTGCTACTAAGATTGTACTTACGCTAATGTGGTTCTTATTAATCTTTATGTATTGTTCTCTTATTCAAATTTACACTTAAGAATTGCTTGAAGGATTGATTAAGTAGAGTAGATTAATATTTTTCACTATGTGGAATTGATGGTTAAGTATGTTGATAATTCTAGTCTTGAACTGTGGTGTATGATTGAATTAGTGGGATTTAGATACTTTCTTGTTCCTCAGAACATTTTTCAGTCTTGAGACCTTAAATGGTCAAAATCAATCAGATGAATCCTAGACTTGAACATTGATTATGTGTCTTGGAGGTCTTAACCTTGCAAAATAGGTTGGGCTGATAGTTTCCTTATGTTATCTTCGTGTGATATGTTGTTGAATAATAGTGATGTTTCTTTCGGTTGATTATGATGAGATGGATCAAGTAGTTGTTAATTTATGTTGTGACGCATTTCACTTGTCCTAACGTTTGTTTAAAAAAAAAATTACCTCTCTTTGTAACCACTATTGTTGTCGTAACGGAGGGGTCGTTACACTGTGTGTGACCCCTTTAAGGCTCGGGAGACTAAGGGGGAAAAAGAGTACTCCTAGCATTGGTTGGGAGGTATCGATGAAGTCTTTTGATTAGCAGGCGAAGGAGACGGACGTTGCACGAGTGTGTTTTCTTCAAGTAGAGGATCATCTTCATCATTTGACAATCTTCTAGTCACAATATTTGATTTATTAGTGAATTAGTGTTTAATAAAATCTTGGTTTTGTATAAGCATGGGAAGGATATTTTGATTAGTGATATAGAAATTTATGTGATGTATGTAATTAGTCGACTCAAACAATAATAAGTGTCAGCTATATCAATTGGAATTCTAATTCTAATTGTTGTGTTATCGATTTAATTTTGGTATATTTCAAGTTGGTAAATGTTCTGTAAAGTTTCAGCTTCTAATTAAAATCGACAATACAATAAATCGCCAACAGAGTCTGAGTTTGCTGATGATTAAATTCCTAAACCTTTAAACGATAAGATACCAACTGTGTTTTACCTCTAGGTAATTCAATTTTTTCTCCATTAAATATGTTTCGTCCACTTATGGCGGCCTCTTCTTGTTGTTTTGTTTTTTTAAAGGGCCGAATGTTGAAGGAATGGTTAATTTCTTTACTTTTGCGAAGCATCAAAGCGTTAACAATAGAACAACCTTCCTTCCATTTTTGATGGGCCTAACAATCCCATTAAGGCTACATACCTTCACACCCCTTGATCTTCATTCAAATGCTTTCTGAGCGGTCCTAATCGTCAAGGGCCAAAGTAAATTAATAATGATGGTTTAGCATTTTCCCTTGGCAACATTTGGGAAGATTATTGTTCCATGGAATAAATTGATGTGATAAATGCCCCAACAATTTCACTCAATGCTTGAAAACATGTCTGATTATCGCTCAACGTCATATTCTGTCACAAAGTTATTGGGAATCCCACATCGCGATTTTGATGCAAAATTTGTTGTAAGCAACCAGCTGACTAACGAAAAAAAAATTGGCACCTCTATCGTTGCACCCATTTGCATTACTTTCTAAGGTCCATTCTGCTTTAAAAAAAATAGCACAATGTTGAACAGTGTTTGAACAATATCTAGCTCTACAGAATTAAATTAATGCTTGAAGACTTTTAATGTTCCATTTCAGACTGCAAACTATCACCCTTATTGTCTCTGTTCTGAATGTTACTTGCACTGTTTGAATTTATGAAATTGTCACTGTTAATTACTAATGATACATGCTATGAGTGTGTACATATATACAAACTATAACATGTCATCTATGCTCTATTATTGGTTATTGTCAATGACATCAGACTTATGCATGTGATACAATCCGAGTAAACATCATTTTGAATGATCTAAATCGTTGCTTGTTTGCTTAAATACTGCTTGGTTCATGATTGGTTATGCTTGTTGTCTCAAGGGTACATTTCAAACGATCCTTGTCTGTCCACATAGTTCTTCTATGAGATGTTACTTTGAAATAATGGAGCAAGAGTCAGTTGCGTAGTTGAACTTTACTTCACTTAATGTAGATCCTAATTTTTTGTAGTTTGCTATAACCAACTAAGTAGAGTCGTTTCCTATATAATGATGTAATCAATATTCATTGAACATAAGAGATTGTGAGCGTAGCCTCACCTGTGTGTGCTTTTTTCTCATATTCTAAGTTGGTATCAGAGTTGCATTGGAGATCCAACTCTTTGAGGCGAGATCCAAGGGAAATATCTCAAATTAATTGAGTAGGGATGTCGAGCACTCCCCATGCAGTGTGAGAGGAGCGTCGATCCCTCTCACTCTTACAATATTAAAAAAATCTGATTGCCTCCCTGGTTTGCGTCTAAGCATGCTAGGGCACTAGTTCTCATGCCTTACCTCTACAAGAGCGTTGCAACGCCCCCCCTTCCATAGCACAGGAGCGCTAGCGCTCCCCTTCGCGAGTTCAAGAAGTGTCGTTCATAATTTGCTGAGTTGGGATCTAGGAAAGAGGGTCGTGAGCAATCTGGTGGTTGAAATTGCGTGGAAGAGTGTGAGGACGAAGAGAAATTATTCAAAGTGAAAAATGAAAAGACTGCCAACCAACGCCAAGGAAGAGTCGTCTTCTGATCGTAGAACAGTGAAAGGAGCCAGCAAAACTCTAAGGAGCCAACTATCATTTCTGAAAGAAGAAGTGCGCATTGGTGTCCATTGACAGAGATCTCGAGAAGAGTTTTGTTGAGTGAGCATTTAAAAATTGATGCCATGATTTTCATGAGGCTGAAACGTGAGGGTCGATCCTTCAGATCTGGTGCATGTAAAGTGTGAATTTGAAGCGTAAACATCATCCAAAATTGGCGCCACGATTTAAATTGGAGGGGTTAAACTTTTAGATCACTTTACAAATCATGAGGGAGTTATGAATTTATTATTAAAGTTTATTAATGTGCACATTTTTTTTTGTGAGGTATAAACTTTAAAAGGGGATATTAAAGTTTATTATAGTGGATATTTTTTATATGAGAGTTTTTAAATGAGCATGGGTTTTTTATGCATGGAGTGGTGTTAAGGTTTCTTTTAAAGTTTCTCGTATTTCCTTTAAGCTAAGAGCCTAGGTAGAGTTGGATCGGTGGATCCGAAGGCAGAGCGACAGATTGCTCAGCAAAGGAGGAAATTGACGAAAGTTGCAGATTCTTGGTAATCCACCGCCTTCAGGATTGAAGTGTGTTTGGGGATACAAGGATCCATTGTCTAATTGGATGAGCATACACTTGCAAATATGGAAAATACTCTGGCAGAAACCTACCTCAACGAAGCCAACAAATTAGATGGATTGAATTTTATTAACTGGAAATTCAAGATGCAGACGCTCATGGAAGGCTATGGTGTCTGAACCATTGCGAAGGGAACTAAAGTGAAACCTGATGCGGTTGTCGATGTGACGACAACACAGATCCAAGATTGGGAGAAGTGCGAAAACAAGGCAAAGGTATTGTTGCGTATGTATGTTAAAGATAACATAATTCCACATATTAGAGAAGCTAAAACTTATGCTAAAACGTGGACAACGCTTAAATCTTTATATGAAACTAGCAACACAAATCACATTTTGTTCCTGAAAACTAAATTGCTAGGCATTAAGATGGATGGAAATGAATCTGTTAGTTCATTTTTGGGTCGCATTAAAGAGGTGAAAGACAAGCTAGGAAATATAGGGGAAACAATTTCTAGCACTGATCTTGTCACTATTACCTTAAATGGTATACTAGAAGATTACCAGATGTTCATAACAGGTCTCGCATCAAGGGAGAAACCTCCTACGTTTGAAGAACTAACAGGTATTTTTCTGCAAGAGGAAGAGAGGCGTGGGAATATGAAGCCTCAGAATAAAGATTTGGCATTGTGGTCAAATAAGAGATCTGCAAGAGGGGATCAGGAGAAAGAGGCAGAGGAGGTAGTTCATCGCAGAGAGGTAGTTCATCACAGAGAAGACAATTTCCAAGGCCGAATCAAGGTATGCAATCTAATAGGAATGAGTCAAAGAGTTGTTTTTATTGTGGTCGACCTTGACATATTATTAGATATTGTCATAAGAAGAAGAGTGATGAGGCTAGGAATAAAGCTAGAACACATTCAGGTCATTATGTAGAAAAATATTCAAATCGTGATCTCAGATTGTTTATTGCTAGTGATGATATTTATGAACCCCCTGAATTTTGATTCATGGGATCTTACGTTGTTTGTGTCTAACGCTGCTTTATCTGCTGAATCAGATGATTCTGATGCCTGGTTTGTGGATTCTGGAGCATCAATACATATGACATGTAATAAGATGTGGTACACTAATTTTAAAGAAACACAAAATGGAGCCAACATATATCTTGGAGATGACCGCGCTCATCAGATCAAGGGATATGGAGACATTCCTGTGACATTACCGAATGGTACTGTTCGTCACATTTGTAATGTTGTTTATGTGTCAGGGATAAAGAAAAATTTGATCTCTGTGTCCACCATTACAGATCATAACTTGAAGGTTGAATTCTTCAAGACTTATTGCATAGTGAAGGATCTGTTGGACCAATTCAAAACCGTTGCAACGAGAGTCAAAGCAGGAGGCCTATACAAACTTGATGTTACCAACAAAGCACATCACACACTGACTTCTGCAACTATGCCAACGGAGAGTCTTTGACATCAAAGGTATGGCCACATCAATCATCTCAATTTATTGTTATTATAGAAACAAAATATGGTTGAAGGACTCCCCATGTTAAAGAATCAAAATGTTTCTTGTGATGGATGTGCATTAGGAAAGATGCACAGAGATGAATTCCCCTCTAATGCTGATAGGAAAAAGAGAGATGTTTTAGATCTTGTGCATACTGATGTTTGCGGGCCTATGCAGATGAGGTCTTTAGAAGGTGCATTTTACTTTCTGTTATTTATTGACGATTGCACGAGATACACATGGGTTTAATTACTTAGAAGAAAAAGTGATGTTTTCGAGTACTTTAAGGAATTCAGAACCATGGTGGAAAAGCAGATAGAAAAATTCATCAAAATCCTCCGTTCAAATCAAGGGGGAGAGTATAAATTAGGGGACTTCATCAAATATTGCAAAGATCATGGAATAGTACAACAGTTTATAGTACCCCACACTCCACAATAGAATGGAGTGGCTGAAAGGAAAAAAAAAACTTTGGTAGAGTGTGCACGCAGTATTATGAAAGGTAAGAATCTCTTGAATGCATTTTGGGCTGAAGCCATAAACAATGCAGTTTATTTAAAGAATAGAAGTCCAACAAGGTGTCTTGATAATGTTACTTCTTTCGAAGCCTTATATGGTTCCAAACCAACAGTTCATAATTTGAATGTATTTAGGTGTAAGGCTTTTGCACATATTCCAAAGGAGAATAGGAGAAATTGGAAGCTAAAGCCATTAAATGTATTTTCATAGGGTATTGTTCTGAATTCAAATCATACAAACTGTTTGATCCTTATACTCACAAAGTATTTGCAAGTAGAGATGTATTTTTCCATGAGCAGGAAGCAGGAAATCATGACAACAACAGTCATGAGGAATGACATAGACTTCTTGATGAATGAGTTAAAGAAGAGAAACAACAACCATCACAATAACAACCACCACAACAACAACCACAACCGCAGCGACAACAACAAGGACTCAGTGATATGGACACTTCAAGCAGTCATAGTTCACCTAGAGGTGAAGAAAGATCTTCACAAAGTGGGGAGGAAGATAATCACTTGAGAAGATCTTCAAGTATTTGCAAGTAGAGATGTACTTTTCCATGAGCAGGAAGCAGGAAATCATGACAAAAATAGTCATGAGGAATAACATAGACTTCTTGATAAAGGAGTTAAAGAAGAGAAACAACAACCATCACAACAGAAGCCACCACAGTAGCAGCCACAACCACAACGACAACAACAACAACAACAACAAGGACACAGTGATATGGACACTTCAAGTAGTCATAATTCACCTAGAGGTGAAGAAAGATCTTCACAAAGTGGGGAGGAAGATAATCAGTTGAGAAGATCTTCACGACAGGTTCGTCTCCCTGAGAGATATAGAGACTATGACTTAATGAGTAGCATTTCAAATGTCATAGAACCCATGAGTTTTGATGAAGCCAATGAACACGATGAATGGCAAAATGCAATGGAGGAAGAATATGAATCTATAATGAAAAACAATACTTGGGAATTGACTGAATTGCCTAAACATAAAAATCCCATTGGATGCAAATGGATATACAAACCCAATTTTAAATCAGATGGTAGTATAGACAAATATAAGGCTAGACTGGTGGCAAAGGGGTATTCACAAACATAAGGTATCGATTATGATGAAACATTTTCACCAGCAGCTAAATTGAATACTATCAGAGTGTTAATTGTTGTAGCTACAAGGTACCATTGTAAGCTACACCAATTAGATGTTAAATCTTCATTTTTGAATGGCGAGTTAAAGGAGGAGGTTTACCTTACTCAACCTGAAGGGTTTGTGGAACAAGGGCAAGAACACTTAGTGTGTAAGTTAAATAATGTTGAAGTAATGTAACTGCAAAGTGTATTCTAATTATTATTATGGTATTATTCCTTAGATCAATCCCCTATTGTGGATTGATCTTGTTGGCTATTGTAAAAGACCAAATCCCCTTGTGTGGATTGGTTAAAGTATAATTGTAATAGGCAGAATAAGAAGTCAGCCCTAGAATATATTAAAGGTGGTTATAACCAACCAGAAGAAGAAGTCGGCCCTACTAGTGAAGAGACACTTCCACACGTTCCAGAATTGTATAAATAAGGAGGCTAGCGCCTCACTTAGACATACACTCATTTGTTCATTGAGAGACACGTTTCGGAGCTGCAGTTGAAGAAGAGAGAGAGAGAGAGAGAAAGAGAAGCATTCTTGGGAGAGGAATTTCTGTATTTGTTTGAGTTATCTCTTGGCACTGTATTGGCTATCTATAGTAAGGAAGTTTTGTTGGGTTTTCTTCCCCGTGAGGGTTTCCCAGGATAAATGATGTGTCTCTTGTGATTGTCTATTTCTCAGTGATCCTATCTTATGCTATTGTTATCTAGTGAAATGCAAAGAACTCTAATAATAGCTTAAACCTTAACATGGTATCAGAGCTAAGTTGAAGAGAGCATCTTTCACAAGAGAAAGTGAAAAACGTCATTGTTGACATACATGCAAATTAGGGATTTTTGTTGATGAAGTATTTCATCCCTAAAACCATATAGAAAAGTGTGCCCTTCCTCAATGATCACTTCGGCATCCTCAACGCAAATTTTCAATGGCTAGATCTCCCAGAAAGTAAAACCCTAGTTTCACAAAGTACCAGAAGTACCATTACTCCATAGTACCAGAAGTACCAGAGTACCAAAAAGCCAGAAGCGCCAGTCCAGAAATCCACAGATCAAGTTTGGAGGGGTAAAAGTTGGATTTTCTTAGATCCAAACACACCAATCTACTCTCCTCAGCCAAGTGCACCTCCTGGTAAGTTCAGAATTTTATTTTGAGCATTTTCATTTTTTGGACATTTTCCTAGCTCGAGGTAAAAGATGTCTGCAAGAACTAAGATTGTTGACAAGCTGGAAGGTGTGGAAAACTTATGTGCCTAGAAGTATAGGATTGGTCTCATTCTTGAAGAGAATGACCTAGCAAGATTCGTCAAAGAAGAAGTGTCAAAACCCGACGATGTTGCAAACAAAGCAAAGCATCAAAAGGACACGATCAGGGCCAAAAGAATCATTGTAGATTCAATCAAAGATCACTTGATCCCTTGTGTGTCATCAAAGAAGACTCTGAAATAAATGTTTGATTCCCTAAGCAGACTATATGAAGGAAAGAACATAAACCGAAAGATGAATCTAAGAACTCATCTCAAGAATACAAGGATGCAGAGAGGAGAATCAATCCAAGAATATTTCTCCAGAATATATCAATTCCAAGAACAACTAGAAGCAATCGAAGCTGATATAGATGAAGACGAACTTATAATGATGGCCCTTAATGGTCTCACAAGACCTTGGGATGCATTCATCCAAATGATTTGTGCCAGAACGGAGAAACTAAAATTTGATGGTCTATGGGAAGAATCCATTCAAGAAGAGACAAGAGTAGCTAACCGTGAAGCTTTACTAGAAGAGATGAATATCGAGCCCTAGATACTCACACCAAAGGAGGAAGAAAGAAGTCTTACTTCCAGAAAGAAGCTCATAAAGAGTCTCACCCCCAAAACAAACTCAGTCATAAAGAATGTCATCCAAAGAGATTACAAAAGAAAGGACAACAAAAGGAAAGAGATTACTCATCTATCCAATGCTACCATTATGACAAGATGGGACATATTGTGAGATATTTTCCATCAAGAC
>SNQJ01S0090180.1:65225-79350 GCA_010110895.2 Picea sitchensis | reverse complement strand
CTTGATTTCCTTTTGATCAGATGCTCTAGCTTGCTCTATACTTGAATTGGCCTGATCTCTGGCAGTTTCCTGTGCTGTAGCCAATTTAGCCTCCAAGGTTTTGATTAAGCGGTTTTTTCACTTCAACTGTTCTTTTAGGGACTCAACAGAATATTGGTTGGCCGCAACAAAAGCCCCCAATGTCCCTGCTATCTGAGTTGCAAATTATTTCTTCTTCATGTCTTTTCCATCATCTAAGATTTTAAATATCTTGGCTACCTTGCCTACTTCTTCATAAAGATCTTACTTTACAACGACCTTTCTCTTCTTATCGAAGAAAAATTCATTCTGAGGCAACTCTTCCACAGTTATGGGCGATAGTTCTTCTCCAAAAATCCATCCAACGTCTGGGACTCCCATTGTGGATTGTAGGGGAGTAACAAAAATGATGGGACTACTGATTTGCTTGGATGATTTCCCTGGAGTAACAACCGAGTTTCACTTGCTTCTAGGGTTGGGGTTCTCGGCTTCCTGTTTCGGGGCCCCAGTTTTCTTCTTCTTTTCCTGGTGTTCTTCTTGGTTAGGTGTAGAATCTTTGGATCCCTTGGCTTCCATTGATGTACATCTGGGGTCGTCGGGTTCTTACCCTGTAAGACTAGGTGAAGGCATCTCCTCCAGTGTTCCTGGAATTTGAAAAAATTGGCCATCTCTTCAGGCGATAGGGCTTGTATCTAACTCAAGACCTCTGCATAGGATCTCGTGCCTCGAAAAATATCATCATGAGGTGAATTCTCGTGTTCATATCTTTTAAGGACACAACTAGCCATGTGATTACTCACGACCCTCTGTGAGTTTTGTTTCTTGAACTCAATGTGGACGAATTTAATATCTTCCAAGGTCGCTACCTTGGCCTTTGCTTGTCTGAAATCTAATAAAGAATAAATATTCAAATGAATGGGGAAAGGTGACCATACATTTTTCGAAAATCCTTTAAGCTCTTTTCTTATGCCACCAATCACGGTTTGCCTAGCGATTTCAAAACAAACCAACCTATCTGGTATAAATAATGGTAGGGCATATGGAGGAACAGAGGCGCTGAAAACCCTGATATAGGAAAATTTTGCCTCTATGTACTAGTCGTCCACGCTGCTCAAGTTTTCTATGATGCTATCTGAAATCCTGGGTGGTGGATTGTCGAAGATGATGACATGCATCGACACCATTACCCAATTGAAAATATCATATATGAATTTTGCGACTTTATCCTCCAAAAGTTTTGAATGGTATACATGGATAGGCTTAGCATCAGATGGAGTCCAACTCCAGCTCATTAGGGGAAAATGTGTCATCAAACAAATGACATTCATAATGTATGAAGACATAAAAAATGAAGCAGCCTTCCCACTTGCCCTCTGCATCTGATATTCTATAATCCGACTGGTTAGACTGTCTGACAACAGTTTGGCTTAGTCGAAAGAACAACCTTCAAGGACTGTATGAATCAGAGGCACCCAGGGGAGGAAGAAATGTGTGGTGTCCTCCCTCCCATACAATATATAGGTCATCATTGATATGTATTTGAATTGCAGTTCCAAAGAAGAGATTGAATAAACTCCATTACCTTCTATCCTGAACTTTGCGGGGTGTGAGACCCAATCCTTGATCAGATCAGATAAGTTTATGTCGTATTTCTTGCATTCCTTCTGCTTAAAACCTTCCAGAAACTCGGCATCGTGTGAGAAGTTTGGTGTGGGTGACAATTGGTACATCGCCTGCAAATGTTCTAGTCTAAAGGTCCCAATGGCCACCTTCTGCTTGCTGATAATAGTTCGGGTCAGTATATCCACGTGATCTAGCGCCCATCGGATCATATCATAGTAGGGAAGGAGTCGTGGCCTAGATTTTGCCTTATGCATCTCTACTTGAACAACGATCTTGTATTTGGTGGCTAAGTCGTCTTTTTCATTATCACTGGAATTGTCTGAATAGTTTACTAATTCGAACTACAGAACCTCGGAGACGTATGACCAGGTTCTAACAAAATCAATACTTTGGTGTGAAGTATCAGAAACGTTATCTGAGCCTTGCCCTGAACTCTCATCACTTTCCTTGGACATTTTTTGTGGGGCCATCATAGAGGACTCTGACTTATCTCTCCTGTAGTAAAAATGTGTATACATATAAAAATCAGCTTGCTAAGAAAATCTTCTCTGCGCAAAATAGAAATGAGCTTTGAAACACTGAAAGAAATAGATCTATATCTTCGACCATTTAAAACCTCGACGTCCTTATGAACATAACGGTCAAATCATTTTTAGAGACAGATTTAGTAATAAAAACCATATCCTTACCTATTCCTTCGCCTCATTTCCAATTAATGCCATAAATTTCGACGGTTCGTGACACAAGTTGGCGCATAAAACATTTAAATTTACCTCGTAGACTATGCATATTAATATTTGTATTAAAACACTGATTTATTTGGTTTAGGTTCTTTAATTAGATTTTCTTTAAACTTTAAGAACCTTTTCGACGTTCATCGTATCAGGAGATTTCACTCATATCTTTCGAGCCCCTAAAACCTAAGATCGCGATGATGCGATCAAGTTATGAAAAAACGTAATCCAGATTAAGTGTTTAATTAATCAATGTTTAAATGATATCATGACTTCGTGATTTGGGGCTATGAAGGTAAAGTTTCTTGGAAGAGTGAAAGCCGAGTCGTGAAACCCCAACAATGTTTAATTCATATCGTGACCTTGTGACTCAGGGCTACGAAGGTAAAGTTTCTTGGAAGAGTGCAAGCCGAGATGCGAAATCCTGATAGAACTTAACTAAGGTTTAAGGAACTTTACTCTTGACGCTAACCTGGGTAAGCTTTCGAGGTTGTTTCACGACTTCGCACATCGGGGCTTGGAAATCGTGTGACTTGTAACTCCCGAAGTGTGATATTCCGAGGTATATAAAAGTGAGAAATATCGTTTAACAATAAAAAGGTGATGGTTTAGGAGTATGACAACCATCATCACTTCACATATCAGGATTACTCAGGTTTTCAGTGGGTATAGATCACGAAGTAAAAGTCAGTTTAAAGGTCAACGTTTTATTTCAAAATCACATTTAAACCATTTGAAAAGGCGGCTCCAACATAGGCTCCAACTAGGGATCTCGTCTTCCTACAAGACGGGAAGAACAGTAGACCACGTGCTTGTATTGGGTAAATGGAGTCATTGGTTTTACTCCTACGAAACCTGCTTAAGGAAAGCAGATACAGATGGAAGAAGAGATTTCGTCTTTTACTTATGAAAAGATTTTCAATACTCAAATGTGTTTCAAACTCAACTGCAGTCTCTTTCATGACTTTCTCTTTCTCGTTACTGAATTTAGGTCTGCATTAAGACAATCAAAACAGTCCTAGGAAATCCAATAGATCTTGTGGATTTTGATTTGCATCAAACAAAGTTTATTACATGTTTTTAATCGAGGAGCCATGTCTGAACTTAGGATGTAGATCTGGTTTCGAGAAAGTTGATTACCAGAGTAGAGTGAGATTCATGTATAATAGCCTTATAGATATCTCAGATATTGCTTCACTGCCAGTGGGCCTGTTCAGTACCTCGGTGGAGTTGTCTGGCCCTTTTTGCTAAATTTCCTTTCACCACTTCGAAATATATTTATGCATTTAAATGCTGAGACGGGGGAAATAATTTTTGAATTTCCTTTCATCATCTCTTTGGACTAGATGGGACAATTAGATATGACTTTCCTTTCACCATCTGTCTTATAATTTACTTTTTAGAACACGAAGTGGGGGCAATCAGTTTGTATGAGGGATGATATCTGTGTAATATTTTCATTTGGAGGTCTACCAACTTACTTTGATTACTCGGTACCAACCTTCCTTTCACTTTCAAAACACCTTAGCTCGCAGGGAAAAAGGGAAAGATTACTTCCAGGGGCCTTCTTTCGAGCAAGCTTCAATCCTTCGAAACTGTTGAAAAACCTAGAAGATTCAGGATCAACCTACGCATAGCTTCATTTAGTAAGAGACTGAGGAGTTGTGAAGACTGGCTTACTTTCTAAAATCTGTTTTAAATCTTCCAAAGCTAAAATGTAATCTCTTCTCCCTATGTATAGAACTCGGAAAGAAGCTTGGTTTTTTAAGAAGGTATGTCTGTGGACAGAAAAAGATGACAGGGAGAGATCTGGGATTCAAAACACAGGGATTATAGATTAAAAATGACCTTTGGGACCTTTTTGTGGAGATGCTTTACTTTCTCCGCTTACTTTAATTACCTCCTATATTTGTCTAAGTGAAACCTTTAGGGCCCAAAGTAAGGGGTCATTCTTTTAATCACCAGTCAAGCGAAAACAACATATTTATGATATTATTACGACACTTTAGAGACCTTTGTTAAAAGAAAATAAAAGTTCTTAGGATTTCGTACCTTTGCCTTACCATTTCGTTTTCTTTTAAAATAATGAAAAAAAAATTCTATCACCTGTTTTCAGCGAATTTAGTCCCCGATATATGACTTTATGTTTGCTCCTTTTGCTCTTGTGGACTGCAGACGGAATCCTGTACACATGAAGAGTGTTTTTTTTTTTTTTTTTAAAGTGTTGAATGTATTGAAAATTTCGTATTTTCTATTTCTATAAAAATCACTGACCTAATTAATTAGAGGTGAAATTAAGCTTACCAAAGAGAAATTATGAAATAGATAAAAAAAAACACAAACCGGTATATACGATGGAAATTTTTTGGGAACCAATTATTGCATAAAGTGTTTTAAATAACACCCATTCACAGGGACGTTGAAGATTTTACTGTCCAGATTTTCTAATAGAAATGAATTTTTTCCTTCGGGAGCTGCGACTTTGAACAGTCCATACCATATATGATCGAATTTACCATGTTTCACCGAATCTTCCTTTCTAGCATCCCATTTCAAGACCAAATCACCAGGGAGAAATTCTTTGTCTTTTGTCTTACAGTCAAATAACGTTTTCATGTCAACTTGGTATTTTTTCAACCTTTCGTCCACTTCGACCCTGTGTTGTTGTACTTCAATCAACTGATTTATCCTTTTGTGACATGATTTGGTTCTTCTTTCTCATCTTGCCATAGTTTCATTATGGGAAGTGCCAGGTTTATGGGTAATACCACGTCGGTCCCGTACACCATCTGGAAAGGAGAAGTCTCGATAGATTTCTTTGTGCCTATCTGATTTGCCCATAAAGCGTATTTTAAATGCACATGCCAAGATTTTTTGTTCTCGTTCAACACTTTCTTAATTATATTGATCAAACTCTTGTTTGAAGACTTGGCTAGTCCATTTCCTTGGGGGCAATATGTTGTGGAATGGTCGAGCACGATATTGTATTTTTGGCAAAAACTGATCATATCCATAGATTTAAAAGCCTGGGTGTTATCGGTAACTATCTTTCAGGGGCAGCCAAATATAGATAAAATGTTCTCTTCTAGGAAATCTATTACTACCGAATCAGTTTCCCTTCTGGTTGGAATAGCCTCCACCCATTTAGTGAAGTAATATGTGGCAGTCAAGATTCATTTGTGTTGAGCACTAGAATGGGGGTTAATTTCACCTCTAAAATCTAGTCCCCATTGCTGAAAAGGGGCTTCTGTCTTGACTGGGACTAATGGTAGCACTGGGAGCTTGTGCTTTCCTACAAACAATTGGCAAGGATTGCAGGTTCTGACTTTGGCATTGACATCTGAGAAATGTTTTGGCCATTAATACCCTTCCCTCAGGATTTTATAAGTTGTCGCCCTCCAAGCGTGATGTCCCCCGCACACTCCTTCATGAAATTTGCTTATGACCTTCTCTGTTTTTTATTCAACCAAACAAACCAACAGGAAGCCAAGTGGGTCCTTCCAATACAATTGACTTTCAGAGATACAGTACTTGACTGCATGCAGTTTTAGCGTACTGGATTTGGATGGGGATAAATCACTTGGGCATTTCAAAGTCAGTAGGTAGGACACTATGTTTTTGTACCAATCAAAGGATGCAAAATTTTCTTCGATTCTGATTGCACTTGTTTTCTCATCAAGCTCGTTCATATCCTCACCCTCTTCATATCCCCATAAGATATTTATGCTGAGGGCTCTAAAATTTGATTCAACTAAGAGTTTATCCAAACCTTGTCCATTTACCAGTCCCGTTGGCTTTATCTCTAGATCAAATTCTTGGATTTTAGCGAGCCACCGTCCTCTTTTTCCATCACTGTCAGACTGAACCAAAATATATTTTACGGAGCTGGTAGGTATGTACGCGATTACCTTGGAATGAAACAAGTAATTTTTGAAAGCCTTTAATGCCTTCACCATAGTGTATGCCTGTTTTTCCATTATATCGTACTTGATTTCAGCGTCTCTGAGAATTTTGCTGAAAAAAGATATCGGTTGTTCAAAACCTTCTTCATTTTTTTGGAGGAGTACTGCGGCAATTGTATGTTTGGAGGCGAACGAGAAAATAAGAAAATATTTTAGATAGTCAGAGCTTGCTAGTATAGGTGCCTTGCTTATAACCTTCTTAATGTGTGAAAACGATTATTTGGCCTCTGTTGTCCATTTCACTTTGCTGCTTTTCTTTAACATACCTATGATCTATTTCACAATTTCAACAAAGTTTGGGATAAACCTCCTCAAAAAATTTATCTTTCCTAAGAATGACTGAATTTCTTTTACATTTCTAGGAATATTTATTGTGTTTATAGCTTCAACCCTGCTAGGATCAATTTTAATTCTGTCTTGAGACACAATATGGCCCAGGAGTTTACCTTCTTGCATGGTGAAGTGAGACTTTTTGGGGTTTAAAGACAGACCAAACCTGCGGCATTTTTCAAAAGTCTGCTTGAGATGTATTAAATGATCTTCGTCAGATTTAGAAAAAACGATGAGATCATCGAGATAGATAACCACAAACTTGTCTCTTTCGTCGATGAAAGCGATATCCATAGCACATTGGAAGGTGGCACTTGCATTCATTAGACTGAAAGGCATCTTATCATACATGAATGTACCCCAAGGGGTAGTGAAGGTTAATTTTTCTTTATCATGTTCATTTACGGCAATTTGATTGTACCTAGAGAACCCGTTGATCATCGACATCCTATTTTCCCCAACTACCTTTTCTAATACGTGATCCATTTTGGGCAGAGGGTATTTGTCTTTGAGGGATGACTTATTTAGATTTCTAAAGTTGACACACAGTCTAATCTCCCCATTCTTCTTTCTAACCGGGACTAGGTTTGCTACCCAATCAGAATATCTCAGTGGTACTATTATTTTCATGTCTAAGAGTTTTTTAACTTCCCTTTTGACCACAGGCAGTAAGATAGGGTTGATTTGTCTAAGATTTTGTCTAAAGGGTTTGACACCAAGCTTCAAGGGTATCTTGTGCTCGATCACAGTGGTGTCGTAGGTTCTTAGTTCTTCATAAGACCAAGCAAAAATGTCTTTATACCATGCGAGTAAATCTTTATACTTGCTCTTTACCTCAGGAGGAAGATACTTTGATATTTTTACCATCCTAGGCTCCTCTTTGGTCCCTACATCAAAGTCTTCAACCTCTTCTAGTTGGGGTTGCAGAGTGGATTTTAAGGGCATATCATTCTGATCAAACAATCTCTCTAGGGGGATTAGTCCCTTTGGAATCTGATTATTCTTTAAAACCAACATGCGATGGTTATAAAAATTTTCTCCGAACTCCTGAGGCTCCTCTCCCTCTTGCATAATCCAAGTATGATCATTTTGGTCTTCCTGGTCAATGTGGGTTTCAGAGAAATCGCCTACCATTTCCAGGAACTTTCTGAAATGTTCATCATCCTCAAAAACCTACCAGTGTTGTATATTGTTCGGCATGGATGGTATGTGCCTTACCTCTATGTGGTACTTTAATTTGAAAGTGGTGGGAGGTACGAAAGTTGAAGCCACTTTGGCCAGTGAATCGGCTTGCTGATTTTTGGCCCAGGGGATAAAATTTACCTTTACTGATGAAAATAAGTTTTCCATAAGGTCCCAGGTGCAATTTATGTAAGATCTCAATCTTGGGTGCTTGGTCTGGTAGTCCCGATTTCTCTACTTCACTATCAACTCTGCATCTCCGTAAACTTCCAGGTTCTTTATGTTCAACTTCCTGGCAGCTTCCAACCCTAATACTAAGGCTTCATACTCACAAACGTTATTGGTGTAGTCTATGTCCCATTGAATCCTGTAAGAGAAAGGGACAATGAATTCATTTTTAGGTGCCACAAAAAGTACACCTGCACCCACTCGTTCACATGACAGGGCACCATCAAAAAACATTTTCCAAATACTGGTGCTATACATATTTTCGTTCATATTTCCGAGTTCTTTCTCATCTATGTAATTTTCTTCTGTGCAACTATCTATACGATCATCAAAAGACAAAATACAATTTCCTAGATCTTGATCGACAATATAAACAGGAAAGTTGTTAGGATTCTGAGGATCTCTCACTGTGTAGGCTAACCTCATTTCCCTGTATAACCGAGTAAGTTGTCCACCAAAAACAGGAATTGGGGCTTAAGGCATATCCAGTTGAAGGGACCCCCCAAGTTTGGCTCCCCACGACCTAGATAGCAGTAAGCCATTCTTTGGGGGTATATCAACAATAACTACATCCATCAGGATGCTTTTGAATAAGACCTATGCAAGGGTGACTACTAAATCCTTTATCATACCCATGCACTTAACTCTTCTCGAATCAAAAGAGTAGAGATCTCCATAAGGCCTGGTGATCTCGAGGCCTAGTCTATCCATAATAGTTTTGGGCATCACATTATGTGAAACTCCAGAGTCTAGCATGCAGTTATGCAGYAGTCAATCGTGCACATTCAARGTGATATAGAAAGGAACTACGGTGTCTCTGGAACCTTCAAAATGTGGACCAAAAGTGATATTGGGCTTATTGTCTTCCAAGTTTATCACGTCAGAGTGACTTTATAGCTTTGGAAAGCCTATTKCTTTGGTCATCTKCTTCCGATATACAKGATTCTTTGCTAATTCTACCAGAGGGATTGGTATTTTTATCTTATTTATCTCATTTTCGAGGCTGAACYCTCCACCACCTTTATCTATTTMTTTGKTTGAAACCCCAGAGTCCTTCTTTTMTAATTTAGTCATTTGTGTTGATTTATCACTCGTGAGTTTACCTACTAGTATATGTGTTTCAACTATCTTGGTTTCCTTTGTTTGGATCTCAACCTCCTTTACTTTGGGATCTAGAGAGTTTGCCCCTTTCATTTTTCTATTAGGTGTATCGGTCTCTTTCGGGGTGAGCTCGTATACTTCACCTCTAGGGAGAATTTTCTTGGGTTGAAGAATCAATGCAGGTTAGTTTTTAGACCTTAGGTTATACTGAGGTTGGATCTCAGCCATTACAGAATCGGTCATTTCTTAACATACAACAAAATCAGTGTTGTTTATATCATCATCTTCATTTGATGGTTGTTGTGTGTTTAAAGACTTCTCATAATCTTCTTTAGTTACATAAGGCTGAGTGTAGTCATCACCMAAATTTGTCACATCTTCTTCCAGACCCTCAAAATCTTCCAAGTCATTTCCTCCTATAAAATTTTCATGTTTTAAAGGGGTTTGAATTTTCTGGTCTTCATTTTTAATCTTCCTTTGTTGATTTTGAGGATTGGGGTTTCTTTTTAATTCTCTTTTAATGAAAGGAACAGCCTTGGAATGATCTAGCTCCATTCTGGAAATCTTATTCGACAACTCCTTAATTATCCTAGCCATATCATCCATTTTGTCGTTTGTGGATCTATTAGACCCTGAGGGTCCCGCTTGTTCCCTAAAACGTATGGTTTCTCGGTTTCTCATTTCTACCTTAGCTTTCAAATTGCCAGAGGCCATCATGTTAAATTCTATTTCCACTACATCATCCTACATTTGGGTTAAGGTAGCTCCTCTCCTTTCTCTTAAGAGAAGGGAAAAATCGGGTTCGTAAGCTCCCGCGAAGTTTACCTTGGTTGCAGGTTGGGATGGTTTAACTTCAGCTGGGATCTTATTATATAGCTTGTTAAATATTTGAATAAATTCCATAACTGTTTCCAAATTATTTTTCTTTAAAGATCCAAACTCGGTCAAATAATACAAGTGGTCTTTCCTTTCACCCCATTGTCTAAGGAAGGAGTCTTCTAGGGCATCGTAGGATAATATCGATCCTGTGGGTAGGCTTCAAAACTAGCTTCGTACTTGTCCTTCAAAAGTTTAAACAAACAACCTCGAATACACGTCTTCGTGCTTGAGACCTAGGATATCCGCGAACTTATTAAACAAGTTTATATGTTCGACTACGATCAAGTCTCCTTCCCTTGTAAATTTTGGTAAGTTTTTTATATAATTTTCATGAAGGTCATGAAGAGGGACGGGTAGGACCAAAGGTGCATATCTCGCAACCACTTTAGTGAAAACTCTGGGAGGTGAGGGAGGCCCCTAGCCTCCCATTCCTCCTCCTGGAGCCCCTCCACATCCTAAAACTCCTCCACCTCCTCCTCCAGCGGCTGCCATCAGTACTACTGGATAGGGAAGAATTTTATTGTATAGAGGGTTCTGGAACACTAAAAGCGAATCTTTAGCTTCTTTGTGAGATGAGAAAACCAAAGACGGGTGATAAGGGATGCGAGGACTTGGCTCTTCGGATTTGCAAGAAATGTAATCCGGGGAACCCACGGGCATGGAGTTCGAGTGTATGGTATACTCTTCAAGACTCGGTGAGGGCGTGAAATCTAAATGAAGAGTCAGTGGGATATCGACTGCTGATAAATTCACTGCAGGGTTTTTACCTTTGTGTATGACAAAGGTTGTCAGATGGATTTCACTTTTAACCTCAGAGCTAGCTAAAATTGGATTGATGGTTTCAGGAGGGGAACTGTGCGAAGTTGCAGGTTCAAAAGAACTCTTGGTATTGGGTTGTGGGTACTTAAGCTGGTAGACTGCAGTAGTTAGCTTAAGGGAACCTCTAGTTTTCAGTATTTTTTCGGGGTCGGAAATAGGCATGGTCTGTTTGCCCTCTGGGTTTTGTCTGGTATTCCCTCAAACAGATGCCATCTTATATAAATGTGGATTCTCCAAGTGAAAGATAAGAAACGCCTTTAGAGGGTGTTCACTCTTTGTTCACTATCAAAGGGTGAAACTTGCAAGAAATGTCGTTCTCCCAGGGAAAAAGGTTTCGTAACTTCGTTCCCCAGCAACGGCGCCAGAAAGATGTTGTTCCATAGTTTGTACTTAAGGCTTAGAAAGTACAGTGTCTAGGCATCCGAAAGTGAGTAAAGGATAAAAAGGGAGAAGAGTCAACCTTCGGGAAAGGAAGCTAAGGTTGATTTCCAGGTTATCGTTGTCTCGCTTCCAACTATTACTGAATGTTTATATCATGTTCAATCGCGGCCCATGAACATTCAAGTTCTACTTGGGTGGTGGCTGTTTTAAGTATAGTATCGAAAAGTTTTAAAGCGATATGGGTTTGGTCCGATAATCCGGGTTCAATATTAGGTTGTCTTACAATGAGGACAGTCCTAGAAGAACAAAAGAAATTAAAAGAGAGTTTTAGGTTTTTGATGCTGTATCAATTTGATCTTATAAAAGAGAACTTTGAATCCAAAATTAAAGATAAAATAAAAAACAAAGGCCTTTTCCCATAACTGAGTTATATTTTAAGTCAATGGTGTGTGAAATGTGAGAAAAACATTAAGTTGTCTATAATGCGAGGCTCCTATCAAGGGAGAATCTCTCCCTGTAAACAGAAGAAGAAAATAAGATAAGAAGAAATATAACAAAGCATAAAATATGACAATCTAAAGGGTTCACAGGTCTTGTACCTGCTAATAGCCGATACAGAGGAAAAACTGTAAACGATATAGATGACTAAAAATTGATTGCCACAGTAGAGGTTTTACTAAATTGCAGTAAAATCATTCATCAGATATATATATGTGAAATGAAATTGAATATGAAATCACAGAGGAAACAAACTCATAACACAGTCTTGAAGGAATCAGGAGTCTTTGGATTGCTTTGTATTAAATTTCAAAAGGAGAGAGTCTCTATTACAATAGACCAAAAAGGTCTAGCCCCTTTTTATTTCTTCTAATTACATATTTATACAACTTCTTCATGCTAGGATCTCAATCGTCACAACAGTTTTTTGGTTACAAAAAAGGAAATTCATGCGTTCCAATTCTTTGCTTTTGTCTTCTTTCAGGCGGATGGATCACCTTCTTTTCTTTAAAATTTAGGTTCTAAAAATAGAACAGGAAGACACATGTCATTATTTGGTACCCGAAGACTGCCCCTTCACCTACTGTGTGCAAGTGATGCACTTCTCCACCAAATGGGCTATCACCCTGGAAGGTTCTACTTGATTATTTGCCTCAAAAGTGTAACAATCCTTCACTAATTGTGGCAACTTTCTTTCTACCTGTCGGTCTTCGGTGCTAATAGAACATAAAAGTTCACTTGGTTTGATTAGCCATCTGTCTACTTGAACTATATCTGTCTGGGTTGTCTGTGATATTTCAGCCAACTCTCTTTCCTCATTTTAGTTGATATTTAGCAAGTGTTTAGCTATATTGATATGACCCAGCTTCTCAATACTACTTTCACTATCAAGACCCAACGAACTCCCATCTACGAAGCCGAAAGTTTCTTCGCAAGATTTTCTTACCTCTTTAGCTTGTTGTCTAACTTCTGATATGTTACGCTCCCATTCCTTCAACAAGATGTTACCTCGGGTCTGCTCTAGGATGGAAAACTTGAAACTAATGAGCCACCCCAAATTCTTTTTCTCTGAAAGAGATGTTTTCCAGTACTTGATCAATGAGTTGACAGTTTTTTTAAATATTTTCCACCTTAGAAAGTAAATCTTGTTGAGATTCCGATACTCTTTTTCGGATTTCTTTGGCTTGGGATTGAAATATCCCGAAATCTATCACCTGGCTTTCGACGAGATTCAATTTAGCCTATAGATGCTCTATCAATTCGTCTTGTTGGATTATCTGTGATTGGTTGGTCTGGGCCACCTGTTGTGTTTGTTCGAGATCATTTTTTAGCCGCTCGATTTCCTTTTGATCAGCTGCTCTAGCTTGCTCTATACCTGAATTCGCCTGATCTCTGGCAGTTGCCTCTGTTGTAGCCAGTTTAGCCTCCAAGTTTTTGATTAAGCGGTTTTTTCGCTTCAACTGATCTTTTAGGGACTCGATAGAATATTGGTTGGCTGTAGAAAAAGCCCCCAATGTCCCTGCTATCTGAGTTGCAAATTCTTGCTTCTTCATGTCTTTTCCATCAACTAAGATTTTAAATTTCTTGGCTACCTTGCCTGCATCTTGATAAAGCTCTTGCTTTACAATGACCTTTCTCTTCTTATCTAAGAAAAATTCATTCGGAGGCATCTCTTCGACAGTTATGGGTGATAGTTCTTCTCCGAAAATCCACCCAAAGTCTACGACTCCCTTTGTGGATTGTAGGGAAGTAATAGAAATGATGGGACTGTCGATCTGCTTGGATGATTTCCCCGGAATAACAACTGATGTTGGCTTGCTTGTAGGGTTGGGGCTCTCAGCTTCCTGTTTCGGGGCCCCAGTTTGCTTCCTCTTTTCCTGGTGTTCTTCTTGGTCAGGTGTAGAATCTTTGGAGCCCTTGGCTTCCGTTTGCTGTACATCTAGGGTCGTCACGTTCTTACCCTGTAAGACTGGGGGAAGGAAGCTCTGCCAGTGTTCATGGAATTTGAAAGCATCGGCCATCTCTTCGGGCGATAGGGATTGTATACGACTCGCGACCTCTGCATAGGATCTCGTGCCTTGAAAAATATCATCATGAGGTGGATTCTCATGTTCATATCTTTTAAGTCCACAACTAGCCATGTGATTACTCACGACCCTCTGTGGGTTGTGTTTCTTGAACTCAATGTGGATGAATTTAATATCTTCCAAGGCCGCTTCCTCGGCCTTTGTGTGTCCTAAATATAATAAAGAATAAGTATTCAAATGAATGGGTAAAGGTGGCCATACCTTTTTTGAAAATCCTTTAAGCTCTTTTCTTATGCCACCAATCACGGTTTGCCTAGAAATTTCGCGACAAACCAACCTATCT
>SNQJ01S0090180.1:47306-60888 GCA_010110895.2 Picea sitchensis | reverse complement strand
TAGTTAAGGTGAGGAAGTTCATAAAAAAACATTGACCTCATAGCATCATTTTTTTTATATGGAACCTTATTTGTACACTCTCCTAAATGTTTATTAACAAGTACAACTTTTCAATGCAATGATTTTCGACACAAGTTTTTATTTTGTTGCATCTATTTGATCTTGATATATTTAGAAATGTATGTCATATTGATATACATGCACATATAAAAATAAAATTCCATACAATAATATTGGATTAATATATATAGACATGATCCATATTAAGGAGTGAAACGAACTAATTAATAGACTAAAACACTAAACATAGAGATATGAAGAACAACATGGATATCCTGTCAACAATATCTTCTATTGAATAAATGAAATATGTTGGAACTGCAAAACTGTAGAACTGAAACACTTGCTCGAATGGTGGTAGCTATCTTTGATCAGAGATGTGGCTTCTATGTGCATCCGTCTGAGAAGAATGATCACAATGAGGCTCCATAGACCTTTTTGATATTACTCATGAATTTCAAAACACTAGAGAAACC
Source organism: Picea sitchensis (assembly GCA_010110895.2). NCBI lineage: Eukaryota > Viridiplantae > Streptophyta > Pinopsida > Pinales > Pinaceae > Picea > Picea sitchensis. The sequence continues at coordinate 60,352 of SNQJ01S0090180.1, read as the reverse complement.
TAACCCTAGGAGATGAAATGCCAAAATTTATGTGGGCCCCTATGAGTAAGTTGGTACCTCAACTTCCTAAGGTCGTAACTTTTTCATACAAACTCCATTTAGGCGTGTGATATCCCGTTGGAAATTTATTTTAGATAACTGCACATTATGTCGTCAAACTCTGACTCTATGTTTAGTTTGACTGTGTCGAGCCGAGAAAACACTGTTTAGGGCCCCAAAACGGCCCTGAAAGTACAATAAGAGGTCTGACATGACAACATACAAAATAATAAAGTTGGATTACATGGGAGGCCACCAATATCCACCTGGAAGATGTGTAGGGATTCATACAACCCCAAAAGTGTAGAACCCACAATTACAAACAAGTACAAAAGAACGTGTTGAACTAAAGACTTTCAAGAGGATCCAATTGGAATAAGTGGGTGGCCACCAATATCCACATGGATCAGTGATCTCCCCTTAGGAAGAAACTGTCTCCATTGCATTGAATTACCCCATCAAGTGAGGAAACGTTTGTTGAATTTGGCCCCGGGTGAGCCACGTTCCTTGGTGTAGGAGTTTCCCATCCTTAACAACCCAATAAAGTTGGATCCTATGCTAGTGAGTGCTCGTAACCTGTGTGTCCACTATCTCATTAGTGGATTCTTGTTCCATGCAGTTAGGGTTGATATCTATTGGTGTCATCTATTTTGTGATCTCTAAGGTGTCAAATAATGGTGGAAAATATGGTCGAAGGAGGTCCACATTGAACATTGGGTGCAAGCCAAGGAAGGGTGGAGTGTTGAGCTCAAAATCATTTCTACCCACATCCTTTGTGATGGTGTAAGGCCCACAGAGAAGTGGGTGGATATTCCGATGGGGCTCTGTAATATGCTCCTTCTGCAAATGTAACCAGACCTTGTCTCCAACCTGAAATTGGTGTGGTACCCTGCGTTTATCATGCCACTGCTTGTACTTAGCATTGGCTTTCTGAAAAATCTCATGGACCTGTTAGCGGATGTGTTGAATCTTCTCCATGAATATGGTGGATTTGTTGGTCTCAGAATAAAAATGGGAAGAGTCTGTCTTTGTGGTGGCCATAGGTAGTGCAACATCAATGGGACCCAAAGGTTGGAATCTCAGTCCCACCTGAAATGGGCTATGTCTGGTGGAGCTATGGAGAGATTTGTTGTAACTTTGTTGAACATAGGGGATACTCTCATCCCATGTATGTGGATTCTTAGAGTTGTACATTCACAAGATGTGCACAGTCATCCAATTGATGACCTATGTTTGGTTGTCTGTTTGTGGATTGAAAGCAGTGGATTTAGTGAGTTTGGTGTACAACAATGACCAGAGACTCGACCAAAATGTGTTGAGGAACCTGTTGTCCTAAATGAATATGATGGTCTATGGTATCCCAAAATGGATCCAAACTCATTTGAAGAAGAGATTACCAATATTTGTCGTTGTGATGTTCTTCTTACAAGATGTGAGGATGGCCATATTCGAAAACTAATCAATGACCACAAATACACAATCATTTCCTTTATTGGTGAATGAAAGGATAGACATGTAATCCATCGATATGCATTCCCAAGGCTTCTCAGGGGTATGAATAGGGTTTTATAAGCCTTTATTCTTGATGGTTGGCTTGGAAATGGGACAGGCAGTGCAATATATGATATACTTGTTGACTTCCTGTCAAATTTTTGGACAACAAAAATGTTTCTGGATAAGGGCCACAGATTTATCCACACCAAATGTTTTTTCCATCCAACTGTAGTGGGATTCCCAAATCAACTTTTCACGCTCTCTTGCAGGAACACATAGATAGCCCATATGGCATAACAGTCCATCCTAAATGTGAAAATCAGTGACAGTCACTCCTAGGTGGTGGTGGAGTCTGAATCTTGCTTATAAATTTGGGTCCACTCAAATGCCTCATGTCCACAAGAATGGAACACATTGGTGAGTGCAACCACGGGAGGTCAACTGAGGCAGTCAATGACATGATTTGTGATCCATGTCTTATACTTGATGTTGAGATGGAACTGTTGTAGGTAGGTGGACCACTTCTGATGGCATTCATTCTATAACCTCCTCTATGTTTGTATGAATTGCAGAGGCTTGCGATCAATGTGGATGATCATCTCCTTTCCCATAATGTAATGTTTCCATTGACGACAAGATTTCAAAGTGGAATACATTTCCATGTCATACGTGGGGTATTTCCGGACTGTATATGAGAGTGTCTCACTATGGTATGCCACTGGATGACCATGCTGAGTGGGAACTGCACCCACAACATAGTCAGATGCATCAGTCTCAATATCGAACGATTTTTACATATCAAGCAATGAGAGTACCAGATATGAGCACAAGAGATTCTTCAGATCATCAAATTATTTTTGTTGGTCCTTCCCCCACATGAAATTTTCCTTGCCACCTCCCTTGGTCATGCGGATGAGGGCCCATGAAATATGGTAGAATCCCAACACGAACCATTAGTAGGAGTTGGCTAGTCCCAAGAAGCTCTGAAGCTTGGTTAGTGTGGTTGGGGCTGGCCAGTCATGGATGACTTGGATCTTAGTGGGATCAACATATACCCCATTCTCATCAACAATGTAGCCTAATTATTAGACCCTGCTCATGCCAAAGGAACATTTTTCCAAGTTGGTATATAGCTTGTGCTGCCACAGAGTGCTCAAAACCTATTGAATATGTTGCATGTGCTCCTCCCAAGTTCTGTTGAAGATGAGGATGCCATCCAAACATACCACCACAAAAGAGTTGGTGAAGGGTCTCAATACATCATCCATCAACCTTATGAAAGTGGTTAGTTCACTTGTTAGGACAAAGGGCATGACCAACCATTTGAAGAGACCTTCTTTATATTTGAAAGTTGTCTTCCATACATCAGTTGGTTCAATGGGAACCTAGTGGTAGCCAAACTTTAGGTCAATATTGCTAAATAATTTTACCCCTTTAAGTTGTTCAAGAAGGTCATCAATCCTAGGAATTGGGTACCAGTTTATTACTGTGATTTTGTTTAAGGCTATGTAATCAATGTAGAGTCACCAGGTCTCATCCTTCTTCCACACTAGTACAATCAAGCTTCCGTAAGGGGAGGAGTTGGGTCTGATGTGCCCCTTTTGACGAAGGTCTTGAATCTGACACTTGATTATGTCATTTTCCATCAGTGAGCAACGATAGACTGGTCCATTAGGTAGAGGTGCATCGGGGGTTAGATCAATTGGATGCTTAACTTGGAATTGTGTCGGTACTGCGATGGGTGAGGAGAAGATGTCTTTGTACTCTTCCATGATCATGTCCACTTGCTTCTGCTAGAAAGAGAGGCTTTGTGTAGAGGCCACTAATGTGGTGGAAACCTTCTGCTTACCATGAGCACGAACCACAAAGAAGACAAACTTTCTGGTCCATGAAATGACCTTTCTGCATTGCTTAGCAGAGATTAAAGAAATAGTGGTAGGTAGTGCTACCTCTGGTATCCTGTACAATTGTATACCCAAAGTAATAGTTACACTATAGGGTCTAGACTCATACACAACATGACACTTCTAGAAATATGGTTTTCCTAAAAGAACATCACAAAATTCAAGAGGAGAAATATCACATAATACCTCATCTTTAAAAGGCTTGATGTTGTAGGGAAGATGACATTGTTGGATGACACGAAAATCTCTTCCTTGGCGAAGCCAGCTAATGGTGTAGGGTTGTGGGTGCAGTGTCATCGATAGTTCCATCCACTTGACTACCTCTATTGAGATCAGGTTCTTATGACTATCTCTATCGACAATGAAATGAAGAGGATACCCCTTTACCCACATATGTGAGTGAAAGAGGCATTCCCCTTCCTCTGGTTCTTCTGGTTCACTTGGCAGGACTTTGGTGGTAGAGACAGTGGAACTAGGTTCAACATAGATAATCCACTTCCCTCCTTTTGGATTTGATTTGGAATCCGAATTGACCTATGAATCAAAATACTTCACCTTGGCCACGAGTGACTGCTTGGACCAACATTCTTCACTATTTTTCCAAGGGATTTTATGGTATTCACACCATTTTCCTATGTCTTTGTTCATATTCTCATTTCCCTTCTTGTGTTGCGGATTGGACGGGTTGTCCTGAGAGTGGTCATATTTTCTCTGTCCCTTGTTGTGTGGGTTGGGGCCACCTTTTCCTTGCTTCGACTGTGATGAGTTTATAGATCCAAACTCTCGCCTCTTCTACTTAAATTTCTACTCGATCTTGACAACATATCTATAAGTTGTACCCAATGAGTCGGTGTCCAGAAAATCCATTTATGTTTGAATGTATCTATGAAAACAAGCACATTATTTGAGCACCAAATGTCACTCAAAGTATTTTATACCCAACTTGGTGAGTAAGGTATGGAAATTATTGGTGAAATATGGTACTGTCTGGTCCCTTTCTTGATGCAAGGTGGTCCATTTGGTGTATTGGTCCTCATAGCTTCCAACAGGGTAGTACTATTATTTAATGGAATCTTGGAAGGAATACCATGTAGGGGAAACCACAAATATTGCAGATTCCTCTATGGCCCTTTGCTTAGAGTAAGTGTCCCACCAATCCTTAACATGGGGGACGACCTTGAGGAGTGAAAAAGTAATCTTTTCCCTATCCAAAAATTGTGGACTGAAAAATACCCTTGGAGCAAATTAAACCATTTATCTATAGCATTCGCATCTATCCGTCCTTCAAATAATGGAATTCCAAAATTTACCTGTACCTTGAAGGGGTCGCATGGTCGCATGATGAAGATGCTTCTCCTGTGGGTAGTTTTCGAAGGATCTGTGCAAAGTTGTCCATCATTTCATTTCTTTCTCGCGTGATGGATTTCTAGAGAAAAAATTTAAAAGGATCTCCTTCTCCATCATCTTTATTTTCGTCTCCCATGGGTTGTTTCTAGGCTCGGCATGAACGATATTGAAATGGCTTGATTGGTTCGAGTCCCAAATTCTTGGACCCAGATCTTGTCAAGTACATGCACGAAGAAAAATAAATAAAGAGAAAATCGCTCGAATACCACTGATCTGGATTTAGGAGCAGAATGAATTGATTAACATATTGAATACAATAAACATAGAGATATCAAGAAAAACAAATATATCTAGTGAACAATATCTTCTATTGAATAAATGAAATAGGTTGAAACTGTAAAAATGTAGAACTAAAACACTTGCTTGAATGGTGGTAGCTATCTCTGAGCAGAGATGTGGCTTCTACACACATCCATCTAAGAAGAATGATTACAATCATGATCGAGAGGCCTTTTTAATATTACTCATGAATTCCAAAACTCTAGACATCCAAAAACCTAACCCTAGGAGATGAAACACCAAAAGTTATGTGGACCCCTATGGGTAAGTTGGTACCTCAACTTCTATGGGTCGTACGTTTTGTGTACGACCTTCATTTTAGGTGCGTGATAGCCCATTGGAAAGGTATTTTAGAGAACTACACATTACACCATCAAACTCTAACTCTGTCTATAGTTTGACTGTGGCAAGCCAAAAAAACTTTTTTAGGGCCCTAAAATGGCCCTAGAAGTACAATAAGATGTGCTGACATGAAAACATACATAATAAGCCAGTTGGATTAGATGGGAGGCCACCGGTATCCACCTGGAAGATGTGTAGGGATTCAGACATCCACATAAGTGTATAACCCACAGTTACAAAGAAGTATAGAAGAACGTATTGAACTAAATATTGTCAAGAGGAGTCAGTTGGAACAGGTGGATGGCCACCAATATCCACCTAGATCAAGACATTAAAAAATAAATTAAAAATATTTAAATCCAAATACATTGTAGCGATTAGATATTAAATCTTTTAGAATTGAAATTTACACTTTCTTTTAAATTGAAATTAAAACTTTCAAAACTAAAATTATTTAAAATTCACGCTTTTGAAACCAAAATTCACACTTTCAAAACCAATATTCACACTTTAGAAATCCAAATTTTCAATGTAGAATCATTTCTATTAACATTTTTGTAAATGAAATTGATGGTGTTTTGGCCTAGAATTTTACTTATTAGCCCAAAATTAAGTAAAACCCCATTTTTAAATCCATAATTATATGTAATTAATAATAAATAAGGATTTCCATGTCATGGTTTATAAACACTATAAATTGTATTAGTTTTTAATTGAAAATTATGCACAATTTACTGATGGGTGAAGCCTTGAGTATTGGTCATTATATCATGAGAGCAACTAGTGAGGTGGTAGGAAAGGGGATTCATGTGAAAAATATCCCAAACCACCATGATGAATGATGTGGAGGAAATAACCATAAGTTCTCTAACTTGCAGCTGAAGCAAATTAGTTAATGAGAGAGGATGGAATTTGAACAACCAACCACCCATAATGAATATAGGTATGGATAAAGTACCACCTCGTTTCCTGGATTGACTCAATTTATTTTGAATCCACAAGTGTCTGCAAGAGAAGGAATGAGAGGATGCCAGAGAGGTTACCAGTTGGTTTTGGAGGGAGTGGAGATTTTTGGTCTCATAAAAAAGGAACGACATGCAAATAAAAATGTGTGCTTGCGAGAGAAGAATCAAACTAATGCAGAGGAGGGAAGTTGTGTAGACATCAAGGAAAGGGAGAAGAGGAAGCTCCAATATGAAGACCTGAGAAAAATAAGAACTAGGAATCATGCCTAGGACATGAATGGTCACGGTGGAACAGAGAATACCCAAAATCCATACTAGATAAAAATAGGTTTGTGGGCTTGATGCTTTCTTGAAATAAAATGACACTGGAAGGGGAGGGTGTTGAGGGACATTGTAGTTGTGAAGGGACTCCATTGTGTAGAGGAAATCCARCTGGAAAGGAATTTGATAGACCCTGTGGAGAACCTAAGCTCAGTGGGAAAGAATGGAAACTTTTCTATTTCTAGTGGAGTGGAGGAGAGTAACCTCCATGATCCATTCTTTGGTTGGTTGATTCAGTTTGAGAGCCCCATGATAGTATTATGGCCTAGCATGAGGTTGTCTTGCTGCCAAAATGATTGAGTAGCAGAGCCTATGGTTGGGTGGACAAGCACTCACCCATAGTAATTTCGTTGGTTGATTTCATCATAGAACATATAAGTGTTTCACATGTAATATCTCTTCAATATACGATAATGATTATGGAATGTATCTTATTTGTGTAATGGCTTAGACATGAATGAATGCCATCTTTTCTTGTCTATATTCATTTTTTTCTATTTCTTCTTGTGATGGATGATAACTGGAGAATATTTTCTTGGATCTATGGTTTATAGTTATATTGTCTATGTTGGATTTCCCTAGTTATTTAACCCATGAGGACATGCCCAAAGGGATATTTCTAATACAAATAATTAATCTCAGAAGAATAAGCTAGGGAAGATTGGGATTTACCCTATAGGTTCAGATCTCCCATACAGGTCCTTAATTTCTATGAACATTGATCTTATTGAAAATAATGTCATGGGGAAGTGTTGGCTCTTACGAAGAGTCAATATTCTATGTTTGTGCTTGGCCCTAAAAAATAGGCCTTTATATTCATAATTTAGAACCTATACCGAGAGAATTAAACCTAAGGGACTGTTCAGATCCTTGTTCATTCCTGAGAGGTAAAGTTATCATTGGATCGACATGGAAATAACCCCAGTAATGTAATATTCACTAGGAGTTTGGAACCAGAGGCATATCCCTTAGTAAACCAAGTGAGTTGATCCCTGGAGCACCAAGATATTTATGTTGTAAATATTGTGAAATCCCAATGTCATAGTATCTAATGGAACAAGGTTATGTCATTGGAGCTCCATTGTTTAACGTTATTACTTTAAAGCCATGTGTAGGTCTGAAGAACCCATATCCATTGGATCTAAGGGTGGATAGATATCCACCATTGATCTCTATCGTGAGAGTTTAACCAGATATGGGACCACCAGGGAGTGTTTGCAAGGAGATTCTAAGGAAGCTTGATATGTCGATGGGCCATATTTTCAGGGAAGGGTTCCTCCTTCCCTTCCCTTATCAATTTATTGAGTCAAGGTTCTGTCATGTGTCGAAGATGTCATAGTGATGTTGGGTGATGTAATAAAACCAATCTAAAGTAGACAAGTGTGAGCACTTGATTGGATGAGGCTTKTGTTTGGTGATGATGTGTCGCATGTGTTGATGAATGCATCTATGTGAKACATTCTCCATCTTACAAACCTGTGAGATGTGGATCATTGCAGTTATGTGAATCTTTCTCCATCTTACAAACCTGAGAGAAAGACCCTAAGAAGGGTACACGGTTCCTACCTGAGATAGAGTTGGAAYGTAGAGATGACCTCCTCCATTCAAAGAGTTGAGAAGAASTCTAGATGATTATCYAGTGTGAAAGGTGATCTGTTGAATTAGATGTGCATGTGGTTGAGCACAAGGTGAACGTGTGAAATCCCAAACTATTGGGTTCATCATCATCTGAATATAAATGAAAATGATGTATTATCCTCCTTTGTGCAGCAGAGTTGACGAGAAAACTCCAGATGATTCTCATGTGTGAGGCAGTGGGAAAGAAGGTTTGTAGAGTGGTCGTGCATGTGGACGAGCACAAGTGAATGTGTGAATATTTGGTTCTTCTATGTAATGCATTGAGCCAAAGATATGGACATCCCTATGGATGTGACCCTAGTGGATGATCACTAGTGGGTGTACAGGATCCCTTGATATATTGTTCAAGAGTCAGACCTACCAGTAACCCTAATTGTAATGTAAAGGGTACAGGCTAGCCCTACCTTAATGAGTCTAGTAATTAATGTAAAAGATAATGAATCTGGTTAATATTAATTATATTATTAGCTAATTTAGGTCAGCCCTGTTTTTCCAATAGACACTTTTGTTCATAGGACTAGGTTAGTATAAGTAAAAGAAAAAGTTTCATTGAGAAAATATATCTTTCATGTGAGTTTGGAAATTTCAGCAAGTACACTTCTTTGGGAAAAGGTGTGCACCTCTCTTCGGCGCTAGAGTTATAGGGTTTGAGAACCTTCTTGTGTGATATGGTTTATCATGGTGGTTAAGGTATTTCTCTTGAGGAATATAGAAAAGGATTTGGTTGGGCTTTCTTCCCTTTTTGAGAAGGGTTTCCCAAGATACTTCTTATGTTCTTGTGCATGGTGCTTCTTCTTGTGATCTTGGTTGCTGCAACATTTATGGTTATGGTTAAATGATAAAATTGGAATGAAATTCATGATTAAACTATATTATTGAAAAATCAACATGGAATCATAGCATAGGTCTTGAAAGAACCCATTGCACAAACATCCACCAAATCTCAGCACACCTTTTGCAGAACTGTACGACCCTTCTAAGGTTTCCATTAAATTTTGTACAACCTTCATTTCAGTGGTGATTCAGCCCTCAATACTTGGATGTTGGGGACACTTTTTCTATATAAGAGTACAAAATCTTCCAGCGCATATCCAGAAGATCTCAAAATGAAATTCCAAAAAAAATTGATTTTTGGCCCTAGGGTTTCTAGGGTGCCAAAATTTCCTGCAGAATATTAATTCTGGGTTTCTGAAGAAATGATCTCCTAAATCAGAAAGCATCTCTGTGACACTATCAAATTGATTTTTGGTATTCATAAGTCCAATATAATACAAGTTTTATAATTCAACCTAATCATTAGGTTTTCAAAATCCAGTTGGTGATAATTTGAAGGAACCAATCAAATGAAGAACAGAGCATTAGTAGAAGATAGGCTTGATGGAGCAGGTAACTTCTACTCCTGGAAATCAAGGCTTCAAGTCACTCTTGAATAATATGACCTCTTGGATGTGGTAACTAAAACCCTACCAGCCACAACTACAGATATGGAGAAGAAGATAAGAAAGGAAGAAGATGTCAAAGAAATAAATATAATCATCTACTCAGTAAGAGACCGCCTCTTACCCTAGATTTCCAACCTAAAGACATCCTATCATATGTATGAAGCTTTAAAAGGAATGTTTGAAAGTGAAAACACCCTCAGAGATCTCACCTTAAAGATCCAACTTCAAAGTACCAAGATGAAGAAGGGTGACTCAGTTTCCATCTTCTGTATGAAGCTATAAGAGATTAAATAACAATTAGAKACCATCAGGGAAATCATGTCTGATAGAGAACTTGTCTTAACCACTCTCCAGAATCTTCCAAAATCATGGGAGCCTTTCCTTCAGAGTATCAGTGGAAGAGAAGCTCTACCAATATTTGATAGTATATGGGCAGAYTATAGTTAAGAAGAAATTAGACATATAAATAGAGGAGTGGAAGATTCCTCATAAKAAAATCATGCTCTTGCATTTCATACAAAGAAGCGAGAAAAATTCAAAAGAAAATTCAGGAAAACATTTAAAGGTGAAAAGTCTTCATCAAACCTAGTTTATCAAAGAAGAGATGTTTCATAAATTCAGTGCTTCATATGTGACAATGATGGACACTATGCAATAAACTATCAAACCAAGAAGAAGGGAAGACAATATGCTTCCACCACTGACATTGATCCAGAACCATCTCAAAAGAATGAAGAGAAGAGAGAGGAGAAGTTCTTCCTCTAAAAATAAAGATTGTTCGACAACACATGTATTCCAACAGAGGATGAACACCTTCAGTAACCACTCACATAACCATATAAATGATCAACACATCGATGTTTTCACATGGTAAAACCCCTATGGGGAAACATCCATGGCCCCGGCCAATGCTGCCACTTGGAGCAGTTTATTAATGCAAAATAAAAATATTACAGAGAGATTTTACAAAAGAGTTTCTCACAATCGATCTTCGACAAATTACCCTCCATGCTCTTTAAATAGAGATCATGGACCAATGGGGTGTTAATATACGGATCAATGGTCGTTAAGATAGAGGAGAGTATGAAACGTCGGATCACTCTATGTCGAGAACATATTGTGACCATCAGATTTCCTAACTACAAATTCATACTAATGCATACTAAAGAAACACAATAAGAAACACACTTTTACCTAATGACACATTAGACCAAGTAGATATTAACTAACTCCTAAGTGTCTAAATATCCTAACATCCCTCCTTAAGAACAACTTGGGATAGGATTGAAGGATTTACAATGGTGGCACAATAGGAGAAGGAAGGATGCATTAGAGCCTATCCCCCCTTAATGACAACTTCCTGAACTCCTAGCATAGATTGAAGTTTGGAAAACTTCGCTTCTGTAAGAGACTTTGTGACAATGTTTGCAACTTGATCTTCTGTATGGCAAAAGAGCACTTCAATAACTTGATCATGAATGATCTTTATGATGAAGTGCATGTGTAGCTCGATGTGTTTTCTATGTTGATGTTGAACTGGGTCTTTAGCGAGCTTGATGGCACTCTGATTGTCGCACCAAAGGTTGTTCGGATACTGTTGCTGGAATCCAAACTTTGAAACGATCTATCGAAGACACAAGGATTCCTGACTTGCATTTACCACTGCTCGGTACTCTGCTTCTGCTGAAGAAAGTAAAATAACCTGTTGTTTCTTACAGGCCCAGGTGACAGGTCTTGAACAAAGGCTGAAAACATAACCTGCAGTAGACTTCCGATCATCAGGTCCGCTAGCCAAATCTAAATCAGTGAAACCAACCAATAAAGGATTCCCCCCTGAACTGTAATGTATATCGAACTAAATTGTACCACAGACATAGAGAAGTATCCTTTTAGCTTCTTTCCAATGGATTTCATGGGGTGTTTTCATATACTGGGCAATAATACCAACAGAAAAGGAAAGATCAGGACAAGTATGAGTCAAGTATAAGATGCTACCAATTAACTGATGGTATAGGGTGGCATCAACTTCGGGAGAAGTACAGGTGGCAGTGAGCTTGGATCCAAACTGGAAGGGAAAAGGGGTTGGTTTACAATCGTCCATGTGAAAGCGACGAAGAAGGTCACAATCATACTTAGACCGGGAAAGAGAAATTCTTGCATTGGTTTGCAAAACTTGGAGGCCAAGGAAATAGTGCAAAAATCCTAAGTCTATCATTTCAAATTTCTTCTTAAGGTTGGTTTTCACATTGTTTAAAATTTTTGAGTCACTACTAGTAAGGATAAGGTCATCAAAATAAATGATAAGGATTATGAGATGGATTCCTACTTTCTTGGTATAGACATTGGGATCAGAATGGCATCTAGAGAATCCAGTGGCAATAAGAAAGTTGTTCATTTTTTCAAACCAAGATCGGGGAGCTTGCTTGAGACCATAAGGAGATTTCTTAAGGTGCCAAACGAGACTAGAGTCATTATGGACATAGCCAGGAGGTTGTTCCATGTATATTTCTTCTTTCAAATCTTCGTGCAAGAAATCATATTCAACATCCATCTGATGGACCTCCCATTTATGTGAGGTAGCAAGGGCAAGAACAAGTCGGATGGAATTCATTTTGGCTACAGGGGAAAATGTTTCATTATAGTCAATTCCTTCAACTTGGGAAAATCCTTTGGCAACTAACCGAACCATGTGTCCTTCAACACTTCCATATGATGCATAATTAGTTCTTTAGACCCATTTACATCGGACAATTTTTCTTCCTTTTGGAAGACGTACAATATCCCAAGTATCATTTTCCATTAAAGAATGATACTCTTCATTCATTGTTGTATCCCAATTTGGATAACCTGAAGCTTCTACAAATGTCTTTGGATCATGATTTTCTGAAACTTGATCCAAAAGAGAAGAGGCTCACTGGAACTCTAAATGTGTCCGACACTGATCTAAAGGATCATCGACAAGATCACCAGCTGCTTCTCGTGTTGAACGAACCCATCTAGGAAGCAGTGGAGCTGGTGCTGGTTCAGGTTCAAAGGACTCATCTGGAGGAATGTGAGCAGGCAGACATGGATTTTCATCCTCACTGTCATCATCTGCAGAAGAAACCAGAACAAAAGAAGGCACAAATGTCGAATATGGCTCGCGGGCCGCAGAAGGCACAAATGTCGAATTAGGCTCGCAGGCCAAAGAAGGCACAAACTTCGAATTAGGCTCG
>SNQJ01S0090180.1:33045-45363 GCA_010110895.2 Picea sitchensis | reverse complement strand
AGCATGAACTTTTTCAAAAAAAGTAATAAAAGAGAGACTTGAACTCATCACCTCTTACTTAATAAGGAAACTTTTAACCAAATGGTCTAGCAAAACATGTTGTAATATTTAGAAGGAGGATCGTTGTTGTTGTTTTTGTTGTTTTTGTTGTTGAAGGTGGCCTTGGAGAGCGTGCTAAAAACAAACTCTTTTCACATAAGAAAAACATTTCTCTTCTCGATGACAACAAGGGTTAGATCTCGGTTAACTTACCTGAAAGATGCACCTTTTCCTATCTGTTTTTTTATTTTCCAAGATCGCACATGGCGTAGGGAAAAGAACATATGTATATATAAAAGAGTAGAAACCCGAAAATAAGTAATACCAAACCGAAAAAAACCCAAAATACAACTCTGCAAAAATTTAAAAAATGCGTATTCAAGCTTTATACCTCCAGATCTGATTGTAATGGTCATATCTTAGGAAAAAAAAAAACTTTTCTAGTGAAACAAAAAAATCTTCCTGAATGAAACAAGTGCTCTGGATGCAATGGAACAGTCCTCTCATCCTAGAAATGTACATAAATCATATAAAATGGATACGAGGCAACTCGGCTTTACGATCTCGATCTACAACAGGAGAGGATCTTCAAACAGGCTATGATACCATGTTCGAAAACACAAGTATTCCAACAGAGGATGAACACCTTCAGTAACCACTCACATAACAAGATCAAAGATTAACACACTCATGTCTTCATGTGCTAAAACCCCTACGGGAAACATCCATGGCCCTAGCCAACGTGGCCACTTGGAGAAATTTAATAATGTAAAAGAAAACGATTGTAGAGAGATTTTACAAGAGATGTTCTCACAATCGATCATCGTAAAATGACCCTCCATGCTCTTTAAATAGAGATCATGGAACAATTAGGTGTTAATCCATAGATCAATGGCCGCTAAGATCGAGACGAGTATGAACCATCAGATCCCTCTATGTCGGGAACATATCGTGACCATAAAATTTTCTAACTACAAATGCATACTAATGCAGACTAAAGAAACACACTTTTACCTAATGACACATTAGACCAAGTAGATATTAACTAACTCCTAAGTGTCTAAATATCCTAACAAGCATGGCTACAAGCTAGGTAAATCAATTGATTGCAATTTTTAAAGTTGAGTGCATTTTTTAATAAATCTCTAGTATGGGAACCCTCAAAGACTTGGACCATTATCCTTGGTACGGGAGCCCAAACCATATTTAATTGATTATTATGCGAGAACAAGCTGAAACGTTGTCCTTAAAAGAAGAGATTTTCATCCAACAAACCTAGATAATCTCAGAGAAGATTGACAGTAAGATAATACCTTCTCCCCCTTCAACAGTTCAGATGGAGACAAAAATTATTCAAGTTGATCCAGTTAATATGTTCAGAGATATTGCAGTAAGGAATAAAAGGCCTACCTAGACTCACTCTGTAAAAGGCAGAGAAACATACAAGCCTCTCAAGGCACATCTCGAGAAAGTAAAAGAGATCTTCAAAGCTATCCTTTAGTCACAATCCATCTTATTGATGTTGAGCCTCCTTGTCTTAGAGAAGCCACAAGAGAACATGTATGGAAAGATGCCATAACAAGAAGAATACCAGTATATATTAAATAATGATGCATAATATATTATTCAGGAACCAGAAGGGAAGTTTGCAGTAACTTCCAAGTTGATCTATAAGATGAAACACGCAGCTGATGGAAGTGTTCATAAATACGTAGATAGAGGTTTCTCACAAACAGAGGGAGTTGTCTATGATGAGACACTTGATCCAGTTACACTTCCATCCATACTAACTTCCATGAGCTGGAAACTATATCAGATAGATAAGTTCTTGATGAGTTTGGAGTAGAGCTAGAGTATTGTTGATCCAAACCTATATCATTTCAGTGTTGATGACAAAGGCCTACCTTTTTGTAACTTATTCAGAAAATCCTGTTGTTCTTGAATTCTCAATTCAAGATGAATAATTTGAGTATGATGCACTACTTCTTGGGAAAATAAGTATGACAGAGGACCGATGGGATTTTCTTGCATCAAGGAAAATATACAGTAAATTTTTTAAAGAAGTTCAGTATGACAGAATACAAAATCCACCGTGATGGATTTAAAGAAGAATATTAATGATGATTTAGATGAGACTGATCCACATCTGATTGGATCACTGATGTATATGGTTAACACTAGATTTGATCCATGCCATGCAGTGAATGTGCTTAGTCATTTCATGAGTCAACCGAGATAGACTCACTAGAAAACAACAAAACATGTATTGAGATATAGTCGAGGCACAATTGGACATGGCCCAATATATGCCTTCAGTGTGAACTTGAAGTTGCAGAACATGCCGATTTAGATTGAGCAGAAAGTACAGTGGACCGGAAGAACACATCCAATTGATTTTCTACGGTGAAGTTTGCCATGGTTTCCTGATGTAGCAAGAAACAAAACTCTTTGGCCTTTAAAACCATAGAGGCAAATTATATAGCATCAAGAGTGTGAAGAAATATGGCTTCACAAGCTTCTAACATATTTACTTGACCATGAGATGGATCTTATGATGACAACCAAGAACCGTGTGTAAAGATACTTCAGAACCCAGTGTTTCCTAATGGATCGAAACACGATGAGATGAAATATCCTTATATCAGAGATATGATGCAGAGGAAAATCGTACACATACAGTACCTTCCTACACCTGAGCAGATTGCAGACATCTTCACCAAACAAATTTTGTGAAGAGTGCCTTCCTAGTTGAGAGGGAGTATTGATGACTCCAACCAAGAAAAAATTCAAAATACATCTGTGTGAGACTTGGCATGATGAAGAATGTATCCCTAGCTGAGAGGGAGTTTTGATGATTGCATCTATGTGATAAATTCTCCATCTTACAAACCTGTGAGATGTGGATCGTTGCAGCTATGTGAGTCTTTATCTGGCTTACAAATTGAGAGAAATCCCTTAAGAAGGGTACGTGATTCCTACCTGAGACAGAGATGGAACGTAGAGATGACCTCCTCCATTCAGAGAGTTGAGAAGAACTCCTAATGATTATCCAGTGGGAAAAACGATCTGTTGAGTTAGATGTGCCTGTGGCGAAGCACAAGGTGAACATGTGAAATCCCAAAGTGTTGGGTGCATCATGACGTGAACATAAATGAAGATGATGTATTAGCCTCCTCTATGTGGCAGAGTTGACGAGAAAAATACGGATGATTATCCTGTGTGAGGTAGTGGGAAAGAAGGTTTGTAGAGTGGACATGCATGTGGATGAGCATCGGTGAACGTGTGAAGATCTAGTTCTTCTGTGTAATGCAGTGAGACAGAGATATGGAAATCCCTATGGATGTGCCCCTAGTGTATGATCACTAGTGGATGTACAAGATCCCTTGTTATATTGTTCAAGATTCATACTTGCATGTAACGCTAATTGTAATGTAAAGGGTACAGGTCGACCCTACCTTAATGAGTCTAGTAATTAATGTAAAAGATAATTAATCTATTTAATATTAATTATATTATTAGCTAAGTGAGGTCGTCCCTATTGTGCAAATAGACACTTATGTTGATAGGATTTGATTAGTATAAGTAAAGGAAAAATATCCATTGAGAAAATATATCTTTCATTTGAGTTTGGAAATTTCAGCAAGTACAATTCTTTGGGAAAAGGTGTGCACCTCTCTTGGGCACTAGATTTATAGGGTTTGAGCACCTTCTTGTGTGCTAGGGTTTATCTTGGTGGTGAAGGTATTTCTCTTGAGGAATATAGAAAATTATTTGGTTGGGTTTTCTTTCCTTGTTGAGAAGGGTTTCCCAGGATACTTCTTGTGTTCTTGTGCATGGTGCTTCTTCTTTTGATCTTGGTTGCTACAACATTTATGGTTATGGTTAAATGCTAAAATTGGAATGAACTTCATGCTTAACCTATATTATTGAAAAATCAACAGCATGATGGTTGGTCTATCTGTTAGGTGGATATTGTGCCACATGTCAAGGTAATTCATATTTTTTTAGCAGCGATCTATATTGATTCATGGGTGACACGTGTCAAGACAGGTGGTAGGTGGTGATAGGGCCATGTGTCTAAGGTTCCAACAAGGCCATAAGATTGGGTGTTGATTCTCAAGTGCATAAGGAATGTTCCATTGGGTTGGTACCCTAGTATCCATGTGTCGCTCAGTGGTCAAGCCTAGTGGCAGGGTATAGTGGGGCCATGTTTCCTAGGTTCCAACTCTGACACCAGATCGAGTGCTTAAGTTTGGAATAAAAATTGGTCTACCCAGGGGATGATATCCTAGTACCTTGGTGGCATGATATCCCTGTGGGATGGTGGTTCGATACCTCGGTGCCTCGTTGCCTTGGTTGGCCAATACCCTGGAATATATGATACCAGAAGAACAAATGAAGTATTCGAGAGTGGAATGGCTATGGGTTGGTGAGTCGAGGGTCTAGTGGGATAGGTTGTAGGTGCCAAATCCATAGACATGCTAACAACCACTTCCACACCATATGTGCCACATGGAATTGGTACAGGTGATGTTGAGCCACGTAGATACCATGTGGAGGTGTGGTGGTATTTGCCAATGAAGACCCAAAAAACTTATAATGTTGTAACTTTTGATATAGAGGTCGATTATGAGAATTGTTATAGTCATTGGAAATATCTTGACAAGTAGAATCCATATATGAGATTCATTTAGAGAAAATAATCGAATCAAAGAGGAGGAAATTTTGACACCCCACTGGCCTAAGGATAGGTTAGGGGGTTGGGTGTGTTACAAAGTGGTATTAGAGAAGAGTTTCAAACACTAGGCCTGGATTCCCTAGATATCAGTCACATGATTGTTATATCAAGGCTAGGGTGAGCATATTGGAAAGTGTTTTCTTCCTTGAAAAGTTTGTTTATTATTTTCACAATCTCCTTGAGAAGAAGGACTGGAGATTCAAATTTTGTTTTAGAATTTATTACAACAGAAAATTATGTATTTTTCCTTAATAAATCCAACATAAAACCTAATCATGTTGAATTGCTAAAAAAGAATTATATTGTTTCTTTGTGGGAATAATATCTACTCCTATAAGAGCGGGAATATGTTGATAGGAATTCATGGTAATACCTGGATGTGAATGATGGTAATGGAAGAATATTGTTATAGGGATGCATAAATCCAGAGAATGAATGAAATGGGTTGTTTTAATGCTACCTATAAGTGTGGGATGATGGAGCCCATAGAAATCATAATTCCTTCTTAAATAAAAGTCTAATCCATGTATATATAATTCCTCATGTTTATAGTACTAATGGGACATTTTGGTTGGTGATGACTTGATATCAATCGAAAAGTTAGAAGCATGAATAAAATGTTGATGTTATTGTTGCATATAACCTTATGAGGATAAGGTAAAACAATTAATGAGAGGTTGATATAAAAGTATGGTAAAGGAAGTGCTTAGGAATTCCCAGAAGACAACTAGATCATATAACATACAGAGAGGGATGATAGCGATATGGGTATGGTGTAGTATGCTCAAGTAACATTGAGAGGGAATTTATGAAAGGGATCCCTTGGTAAAGGTCCATTGACCAAGAATAGTTTGAGGTGTGAAGAGAGATAGGAATTGGCATCTTGCTTCCTTGAGTAATGTTGTAATCACATTTTGGTATTTTTTTTATTTTGGGATGCTTTTATAGCATATGAGAAAGAGTGATATCTTGTTGATTGTTTCGATGTAAAGAGGGAAATACAACTCATATGAGACTTGTCATATGAATGGTTGGAAGGTATTAAGGATAAATGATATTAAAGGTTAATGTACCAATGTGTATGAATGACATGGAAAAATGAAAGTAGTGAACTTGCATGTCGATATCCATATATACATATATGTATATAATTCAAGACATGGTATGAGTTACCGAGTAAGTCAGTTGTGAGGTGAGATTGTACTTTCCAGTATTTGATAATTCTATGGATACATAGATGACTCTGTTTTGAAGATTCTATTGGATTTGCTAGAATACTAGCTTGAGGAGGTTGTATTCCATTCCTCAGAAATAACTAGTGTAAATTTTTGAAAGAATAACTGAGCAAGAATGCTCTGATGTTATGAATAGAAGGAAATATGATTTTTCCTTTGAGAATTGCATGTAAATGATTATGATCAATCATGAGTTGGAGGATTATAATTAAATGTGCATGTAAAAGCATAAAGGGTTCCAGTGGTAGACACACACATTATGTTTATGCATAAGGTTAAGTGCATGAAATCACATTGTGAATGGAAGATGCTAGACTAAACACGCATGTTTGAATGTATGATCTGAAACCATAATAAGGACACATTCATGTATTCTTTAGGAAGAATTGCGTAAGTAACTGAAATCATGAATTTGATGCTAACTCATGGGTTGATATCATTTCAAGTGATGATGGATATGGAATAGGGAAGTTGCATGATGAGATTGTTCCATGTGGAGGAATTGTGTTGAGACTATGTTAGGAGAACATATCCATAACATTAACAACTGCTGGAAAATTAGGCAGTGGGCTTCAAAGCCTATTTGTATAAGAATCATGGATTACATTTTAAAAGTAAAATGCATGGAAGGTCAAGATCAAATTGACTGAAACTACTGAAGGAGTGGAGTAGGAAGATACCAAAAGGGATAGATTGTAGAAGAAAAGAAGGAGAAAATGAGGCAGACATTTCTCACTTAAAACTCTGAATTTCTTAGTAGAGTTGTAAACTTTAAAAGAACGATTGTTAAAGAAAAGGAAAAATAAACTACTAAATATGTTTAAATAAATGGTAATTGTTAATTCATGTCATGCTAAGGCAGGAAGGCCTTGGAAATAATTTAGTTAAGGTGAAAGCTCTAGATTGTGCAAAGGAGTTGGAAAAAGGGAAAATCCCTTGAATCATTTCTTGTTGTTTATTGTGTTTCTCTGGGATGAGGAAACATAAATGTTGATATGTGTAAATGTTTAAAGCATGAGAATTTTTATGGTTGTAAGAGGCAAAAATAGTTGAAATATTCTTATGATTGCTCTAGTGAACACATTAAGGAATAATGTGATACAGTGTATATAAATATGATGGGGCATATCTGAAAATGTTTTGTTGATTTAAATGCTATGGTACATGCATTCTTATTTAACATGACAACTAATATAATTGTGAATGTGATTATGCATGTTATGCATAGGAAAATATTGGAGTTGTTGGGGAAGATCGTTGTCAATAACAGACAACCTCAAGTAGAGGACAAATACAAGAACTTTGTTGGTTTAAGAATTGATGAAGGGACCTTAGGAATTCCCTTGAAGCACCATTGATGAGGTAATGTTAGAAGGGTTACTGGAATCAAGGACACATATAAATTTTCATGCTTATATAGCATGTGGTATGATAGGGATTAGGTAAGGATCCATCCTGAAATATTTATATCTTGATGATATGCATATGACTTTGATTGACTGTTGCATGTCATTGATACCCAATAAAAGTAAGATTCAAGAAAATAAGAACTTGAAGGATAGAGGGAGGAACATATGGAAATCAAGGATGGTTACAATCCTTGTATGGAAATTCTTGAAAAAATGTTTCATGGATGTATTGATTTATCATGAATGATTAGGAATAATAGTGATCATAAGCAACAAATTGGTTAAATGCATTGAGGAGATGCATGTTTGTATGCGATTGCATGTATAGGACTGCCCCATTATGGAAGGAGGACCCTCTAGTATTCCAACAAATTTGTGATATGGTAAAGAGAGGAATTCGATGGCCATGAATATTGGCACCCTGGTTACCAATAAAGAAAGAATGTTGGAA
Organism: Picea sitchensis; assembly: GCA_010110895.2. Taxonomy (NCBI): domain Eukaryota; kingdom Viridiplantae; phylum Streptophyta; class Pinopsida; order Pinales; family Pinaceae; genus Picea; species Picea sitchensis. Next base: position 37,491 of record SNQJ01S0090180.1, on the reverse strand, counting down.
TGCATTCATATAAATTTTAAATTCATACAACATAGGCTGATCTGAGGTCATTATCTATTAAGAACCAAAGATCTTTGAATAAAATCACCAGACAAGATATATGGAACAATAGATCCACATAGCAATATAGAAGAAATCCCCACTTTATTATTAAAAACTCTTGAGGTAGGGAAACACCATACAATGGATCCTATTATGGAAGGGATCCTCTCATGTTCACTTGCCTCTTCGAGGGGGCATCCTCCTATTGATCTACCAATCACAATACAATACTTCTCTTCATATCTCATTACATTGCTTGAAACCCTTTATATAGTGCTCCCAACAAACTCAAAACATTCTAGACGATCTAGGTGGATATCGGGGGCCATCCCCCTATCCCAACTAGCTCAAAACAGTCTTCTGGTAACTTACTATTTTTAGCCATTTTTCGATTCCTAAACTTATCACCCCATTTTGAGGGCCTAAATGAAGTTTTATTAGGATCGAGCACCTCAATGATATCCAAAGGCTCTGATTGAGCTCCCAAAATGAATCTCCTCGATGATACATTTCCAACGAGCTATCGTGAACTCAAAACAAAGATCGTATGCCAAAGTTACGCCCTTAGGAAGTTGATACATCAAACTACCCATAACAGGGTCCACAAAACTATTGGCTTTTCATATTCCAGGGTTAGGGTTTTGGATTTTGTTTATGTTAAAAAGGCCTTTAAAGCCTCATTGTATTCATATTCTTGTGAATGTGAGTAGTCATCACATCTCGTCTCAAATATAAGTTTCCACCATTCTAGTGAGTTTTTCACTCTGTATTTCTACAGTTTTGTACATTTCACTCATTAATAGAAATTGTGTATTATTGTATCTATGTGTTTATGGTTGAATATTTGATATATTTATGTTATATTATTGGATATCTGAGATATCTCTGTACATTTATTTATTATATCTCTTCTCTCATTTTGTGCTGAAAATAATCCGGATCAATGGTATCAGAGCAGGCTACTCTTGACAGTGTATGTCCCCGACGAGGTCTAAGTATAGCAAGTTGGGTCTCGATCTTGTCTCTCTTGAGAAAAATCTCTCTCGAACTCCCAAGAAACCCTCCATCGCAGAAGAAAATAAAAATGATAGAGAAGGAGATTCTATTAATATGTTGCTTGAGCAAGCTCTCACACAATAGAGGGACGAAATGATGGAGAATTTTTCCCACATCCTTCAATGCTTGTTGATAACAATCGACGCATCTTCATCAAATGACCACTTTGGAGGAACCTTGCCTTTCAAGGTACAATTTAATTTTTATATTCTCGTATTTGAAGGAAAGATAGATGCATATGCCCTAGAAAACTGGTTAAATATTCTAAAAGGTTATTTCTCTATTCACAATTTTTTCGACAGGGAAAGGATCACCTTCGCACTCCTTAAGGCACTCCCCCATGTAGAAATTTGGTGGGAAACTTATTGGGAGCAAAGTTCCAGAGAGGACTATGGAATATATGGGGCCAATCCCACTTGGGATTTGGATGCGGTCAAGGAACAATATTAACATATTGGTAACTATGATGACCATTACATGAGATGGACCACGCTATGTCAAGAGAGGGGCCCAAAAGTTTTAGTGTTCACCAATACCTTCCATACCTTGCGCACTAAGATGGGTATCAAATATTCTGAGAGAAATTTGGTTCTGAAATACCATGGAGCCCTACACTGGAACATCCAAATTGAAATGGAGTTTGTGTACATCTCATCGTTGGGAGCTTCGTATCGATATGTTGTCAAAATCAAGTATAAATTTAAGCACCAGTAAAAACGGGAGTTCAGGTCTACAAATATTCAAAAACCAAAGCATGATAAATATGGACCTAACAAACAACCTTTCAAAAACCAATCTAAGACACGAGAAAATAAGGGTAATGGAAATACGAAGAAGGACACTAGAAAATGGTGTGATTTCCACAAAATCCCGTGGCACAACATCGATGAATGTCGCTCAAAAAATTCATTGGTGGCTGATATCAAAGACACATAGACAAACCCTGATTCATAATTTGATCCAGAAAATAATGGAGAAGACATATCATCGACAGAGATCCCACTGCTACTGTCGTGAATGCAACAATTCAACCAGAGGAACCAACAAATACTGAAGAGGGGGAGTGCCTCATCCATTCACATATGTGGGTGAAGGGGACCCTGTTGCATTTCATTGTTGATAGAGGAATCCAGAAGAAGCTCATCTCAGTAGAGGTCGTCAAACAGTTGGGATTGTCAACAACACCACACTCGCAACCATACAACATCGGGTGGTTTTTCTAGGGATGATATCTCTGTGTCATCTAGCAGTGTCGATTGTCATACGAAATCCATCCCTTCAAGGATGAGGTATTATGTGATGTTTCCACACTAGATGTCTATGTTGTTCTTTTGGGATATCCATATATGTGGAATCTCCATTCTATTTATGAGTCTCGACCCTGTAGTGTCATTGTTTCTCTAGGGGGTCATCTCTACAGAATACTAGAGGTAGTTCCCACTATTTTCCCACCTAAACAGTGTCGCAAGGTAGTATCTCATACTAAAAAATTTAGCTTCTTCACAATCTGTTCAAAAGGTGAACAAAAGAACACCAAAACCACTGCAGCCTCAATCTAAGAACCTTTTATCCAACAGAAGCAAGTTGACAAGATTGCAACAAGGAGAAAATATTCCTTCTGAACACAATCATCTAATGTAGCCAAACTGGTTATAATGGTCCAACCCTTCCAACCATAGGTTCGTGACAACCTTTGACAAGATAAGAAATGCAACGTCTCCATCAAGGAAAGTAACTCTTCAAGATGAATATTAAGAAAACTCTTTTCCCTCTCCCTGGGAACTCAACGCAATGGAGACCATTGTTTCCTAGGTGTTGGTCCTAAAGTCTGCACCTGACTACTAAAGGGTAGAGCTAGGCCACCTCAAGTTTAGAATAGTTGATTTTGAATTGTGTTGGTCAGTTGGGGTGTCGGTTTACCAAGATAGTAACATGGTTGGGTTGGAAAACTGACACGAAGGAGGGTTCTCCTTGTCTGGTGGCACACAAATGATAGGCAGGTGAAATAATAAAAACAAAGGGAAACAACAAACCACTCAATGAATAATCTGTTGCAAGAAGTTTAATACTTAAAATATAATTTCAAGGCATTAACCATGTATCAAAAACACAATTACTCCCTCAGGATGCGATAAAAACAAATCTTCACCAAGAATTAGTTGTTTCCACAGGTTGCATATCAATAAAGACAAGTTATACAATAGCTAAAGGAAATGACATGTACTTTGCACAAATAAAAAACCACATTCAAGATAAGATAAAAACACATGAATATTTGAATGAAACACAGTCATCAAGAGTATATTCACCAGGTACAGAGATTTAATCCATGCATAGAATGGGTCTAACCAGTTTTTGTATTTCTATCCTTTCCCAAAAACTTTGACCAACCCTCAAAACATACAGAAACTGCATATTTATCAGAGTTGCAGAGGCTCTCGTCCATCTAGGACTGAGACTTAACTCTACATTAATAATTGTAGAACAACTAATTAACTTGACTAAAACACCACTGGAGTATAGAAATGTATTGTAACACACCCACTACAGGAACTAAGATTTTTCGTCTTTTTCTCCTCTTCTTCGAGGGACAGAGTTCCCGAATTCCTACGAGGTTCTAGCGTAAGCTAGGTCCTCCAATCGGGACCTTTACCGCACCAATTCATTGGTTCTTTCATTGAAGATCCATCTTGCAAAACTAATGCACCAAGCGTAGGATTTACTCCCATGTGTCCATCGATTGTGACCCCAGGCTAAGCCAAGAGGTGCCTTTCACATTTCATGACTTCGAGAACTGGGAGTTCGAAATGCCAGGGAGTCGAGTTCTTAGACTCTTCAAACCCCGAAACCTAAAATTCGCACCAAGCCTCTTCGGGATTTCACCTACCAGAACTTCGCGTACCAGGATTTAATGATGTATGAAGATGGGGGTTCATACCCTTCGAATTTCTGGGAGCTGAAACTCCGAAGCTCATATACCCTCTAAACTCCCTTCGGGTTTTCGCAAGTCAGGATTTCACGATGTGCAAGGAAAAGAGGTCTCGCATCTGGGTTTACCAGGAGCCGAAACTCCAAAGTTCATATATATATGCTAATCTCATTTTGGGGTTTCGTGAGTTGGGATTTCGCGATGTGAAATGACAAGAGGTCTCGCGTCTGGGTTTCCTAGGAGTCGAAACTCCGAAGTTCATATATAGATATGCTAAGCTCGTTTCGGGGTTTTGCGAGTCGGGATTTTGCGATGTGCGATGACAAGAGGTCTCGTGTCTGGGTTTCTCGGGAGCCAAAACTCTGAAGTTCATATATATATATGCTAAGCTTGTTTTGGGGTTTTGCGAGTTGGGATTT
>SNQJ01S0090179.1:22119-32719 GCA_010110895.2 Picea sitchensis | reverse complement strand
GAAAATCCGCTACTCAAATGCATAAACAAAGTTTACCATTGAATTCCTTGTGAAATTTCATGCAAAATTGATATAAAGTCGGACAAATTCTGAACAGGGGCTGAAAAATCCCATTTTTTTTACATGTATAACGAGACTATGGGTCTCATACATGAAAAACTGAGATATGAATTCTACAAATGACCTATGATTACAAAATAGACTGCAAATTCATAATCCTTACGGAAAAACGAATCCAACGAGTATAAACTTGACTACCTTCGGACAAAATACCTTATGGCATGCAAAATGAGACAATGCCAAAAGCTTAGCGATCTCTTGCATGCACTTCAAGACAGCCCATACCTCCTCAGTATTTTTTCCCGCATTGGAATGAATGCACCTCAAAATATGTGCAACATTGGGATCTATGCCCATTAAATAGGGCTCGATCTCCAACTTCCCACCCAAAATTAGTGGTAACTTATTACTAACTTTAGAAGGAATCCCACTAACTATGGGGTGTTGGCATAATGGTTAAAACTACCCGCTAATATAGCAGAGGTCGGGATTCGATTCCCCTTCATGGCATATTCGTGGTTGTTATATGGTTATTTTGTTGGTTTTAATAATGGTATATAATATATATAGTATATAGTTTTAAAAATTATATACTATATATAGTATATGTATCGTTTAACATAACTCATGTGGCATATAAGGTTAAGCCCCCCTGTGGATGTTAAGGTATGGTTGTGTGGTATAATGTAAGGACTGAGGGTTGGGGCTAGTCCTCAACCCCTTTTTCCCAAACAAACTTTAATACAAACATAAATATATTATATGCCACATATGTGTTAAGAACCATTGTGTGGCATGTTGGTTGTGAGGTTTTGTTAAGGTATGGAGGCTATGGACGTCATGGGGTCAAACCCTATTGAATCCAACAATTTTATACAACCATACCAACATTATCCAATGGGGAACTGCCATTTGGCAACCTCTCATTGGTTATCCTTTCCACATGTCAATGAACCACCGGTCCACTTGGATTGTACCATATGTCCAGTCAACTTCCAACTAATATGACACATCACCAGTGCCTACCACATCATCCTGTACTGTCACCTATACCACATCATCATGTCGTGTGTCACCCTCTGGTGGTGCCATGTGGCACCCCCATTTTTCCTGGTTTGACCAAACTTTGAACATCCATAACGTTTGCATACAAGCTCCTTTTGACATGCCATTTGCACCATTAGAAAGTTGGCGATGATCTCTAAGAAATAATTTTATTTTCACAAACTTTTGAGTGGGCCTAATTTTGAGCTTTTTTGGACCTCCTAGAACCTTTCTGAGCATTTTGGATCCTCTTGGACCTCTATGAGCATTCCTTAGATCCTCTTGGATCATCCGGACCTCAGTAATAGAATTATCAAGTCACGTTCCAGAGGTAACAAGCATGAAACATATTGTTCAATGGTGCACAGAAAAATTCATCTCTAAACGAAGAATAATTCAAATGCAAGGTCACCAACCCATGTCTCTAGCTCCTTCAACATTCTCTGAAATGCTACGACTCCTTGCACCAACTATGTGATTCAAGAGCGAAGAAGATGATGATTTTTTGAAGAAACCCAAGGGAGGAAACAAATTTATGAGAAACTACTTGGAATATCCAACATGTAACCCTGGTGCTTTCATAATCGAGGTAAATTCGCTAAAATTCCCTTACAGAGAATTTGCATGGCTATTTGCCCGCATTCTCGGTTTGGAATCCACTATGTTTTTGTCAAGAAATGTTATATATGCTATGCATTATTCCCTGCATGAAAAATCTATTATCGATTGGGGTTATCTCATCTCAAGTGGAATTTCCTTCCAGCTAAATAACCTAAAAAAGACTCATAATTTCTACACAAATTCTTACCTCATTTTCGCCATTGCTTATGGCCATGTTTTTGAAGATTTGCCACAGGAAAAACCTGTTGATTTTAAGTTGGAACAAATCTATGCATGGTATTTAGTTTTGTACAAACAAAATCCCAATACAATTTCTACCCAATTCATAATAACTTCATTTCAGAATTCAAAAAGATAATATTTGGATAGAGCACATCAAGGCTATCCTTGGAAGCAACTTCCTTTCTCTCAATAAAAGGGGTTTATGAGTTGTCCAAAGAATTCACTGTAATTAGAATATTTGGAAGTAAGGAGAAGCCTTTCATTTTACCATTCTATACATTAGATAAACTCTTTGTTGGAGAAGTATGCAAGCAATACAAGACTTGGGCTCACTTATTCCATGACAAGAGGAAAACACAATTTATACCACTACCATGGAAAATTGGGAATTGCATTGTTAAACACATAGCTCACCTTAATGAATTGGTGGGACATCACGAACAAATTGGTTTGAAGGAAGATAAATTTGTCAAAGGTTTTGATCCAGACAAAAAATTTACTACAAATATGCAGTTAGTTGGGTATTCTTCACACTTCATTAGAATCGAACAGTTTCAATAGGGTGGTGGAGATAACTTGGATCTCTAGGAATTAATGGCCTACCAAATTTAAAACGACATAGGAGAAGTAAACAACACAGATGAAAGACATGGGAAACACGACAGAGAAACAACAAATCAAAACCCCAATTTTCCAATGACATCTCAAAGAATCACTCCATCAAGAATGAAGAGTAGAACCAGTGGAATGGATACTAGAAAAACATCAGTTGGAGGCTCAGATGACGGTGGAGATGAATACCCACCAAGAAAAGGTGTTGAGAAAACACATATTACATACACTTCTGTAAAAATAAAAAGAAATATATCATTAGTGGAAATAAACGCAGAAGTCCAAGAAAGTCCCCATGCAATGGACATGGACGAGCTCATTGAAGAACATGGTTGGTCTGCGTAGAGGTTGTTAGAAACAAGAGAAATTGTTGATTCTATGATGACCCAAGATCCTAAAATATTTGAAGAGGAATCTGTCACTTTGCTCCATGTGGCACACAATCGTGAAACTAAGAAACTATTGTTGGAAAAAGTTAATACCAAGAATAAAAAGTCATCATAACAATGGAAATATTGAATTGATTTGGATGGAGTAGCACCATCCAAAATTGCACAATTTCATGGATCTATTGGAGATGCATTAAGACGATCAATTTATAAAATGGAAAAAGAAAATTCAGAGTTAAAGAAAAGGATAAAAGAGTTAGAAGTCACTTTGGTACCAGAACCATTATTCCTAGAACCTTTGAGTTCTATTCAACCTACATGTGAATTGGAGGATATCCCATAAAGAATTACAAAATACAAAGGCTCATCAAGTTTATTGTAGGTTGTAAGAAAATATGTTGGTGATTCAATACAAAAAAGGATTGACATAATTCAGGAGATTTGGGAGCTTGCCCAAAGTATTTCTATCTTTTCCTCCAGAATACAAAATTTCAAAGAATACTTGTAGAAGGATTTGGAAAATGATGAAGGATTTTTTAAGGAAGTTGTAAACACATTTTCAGCTAAAGTTTCAAGCTTAAACGAAGCTCGAAGAAAGGAACAACAACTTCCCTCACCTTACCGTATGAAGCAGATTAATGCATGTTGGCTAAGGAGAATCAAAGAATTGAGAGAAATGATAAATGAAATTGAAGTCCTAAGGAATAAAAAATGTGATTTATTTCTTAAAATTGTTAGTCTTACCAAAGAATTAGATGGTCCCAATTTATTGATGGATACCATGATCCTAACCAAAGAGTATTTAACGGGACAACTTAATACACTAAAAGTTTCTTGGGATAATGAATTTACTGAAACCATAGAATTTTCTAAAGATGAAGTGGAAAAATGGTTAGTTCATTATAACAACATGAATGATGAGGTGGATGACACATTACATCAATCGGATCTATATTTGAGGGAATTTGAAAATCCGTTATTTGAAATCGAAACTAAACATGAAATTATCGTGGCACCCTTAAGAGAGTACATTGAGGAATGGTTGAAAAAGGCAATAATCAAAATTACCAAACCAGAAAATCAAGAAATGGTTACAACAGTTATGCCACCTCAACCACACCATGTACATGTAAAGGATCCATCATCCAACTGCAAGCAAGTAAAGGTTACAATATCTCTCCATCATAGTGAGTCGAACGTTAACTTTACCCTTTCAGTTTTTCTTTATTCCATTTCTTCTACAATAATTTGTCATCTTTCCTTTGTCTTCTCGGTATTCTGTGGGATTTAGGCTTACCCTTGATTGTCCTTCTTTTATCTTCTAGGTCTTTTCACTGTACGGTCCGCGAGATCCCTTTCCCGGTCCTCTTTGAAATGTGAATACATTTTATTTTTCTTTAAATACATTTACCTTTGTATTTAAAGACTCATTATTATTTTTGAGACTCCAAGAGAGCTACTTGGGATATTACATTAATGTATTCTCAAAGACTTTGATCAGAAGCTTGAGTTTCCAAATGTTTTGTCTAACATAATATTTTTGGTGCTTTATTGAATGATACTTTAAATCTCTCTTCTAACTATGGTCCATTTTCTATTCTCTCTATTTATCGATATTGTTCAATGTTCTAACGAATGTTTTGATGGATATATCAGTCCTTTATATTATGTGTGCACCTTATCTATTTATGTTGTAAATATTGTACATATGAGTTGATTTTAAATCACCTAGTCCCGAATCTTAGGTGTTGTTTTCTTGGAATGTGAATATAAATACTAATTTTGGTCCTTCTTAGACTTTGCTTTGTTTTATTTTATTTTCATGGAATTATAAGAACAAGAGGAGTATCACCTCTCTAAAAATGCAAGAGGATTCATATCCTCGTGAGGTTGATCTTTGACCGTGAAACCATCTTTTAGATCAACATATACCTGGGAATGGATGCATGATTTCCCTTTGGGATGATATAATTATGGGGAACCAACCACTTTAGCATATTCAATATCTCTCTCCTCTGATGGATTGGTGTAAGGGGCTTGGCTTTGTCTCCCTCTTCCACATCTCTAAATGGAACCCCTCTAGAGACTAGGCAGGATGGAAAATTTTGGGTTTCCCTTTGCACCTCCATGAGCTTTTTTCTGACATTTTCCATTGGTATCATTGGTTTTTGCCCTTGCCACTTATCATATAAATATTTAGGAGGATGGGGAGAGGGACAATACTCCATCAAAGCTGGATATGCAACCCTTTTATCCTAGTCTACTCTTCCCCGGAAGTCAAGCATGTGGAGTAAAGTGTTGAATACAGATGACCTTCCAAAAATAAATGTGTCTAGTTGAAATTTGGCTCACAAAAATATCCTTATTGGGGAAAATCTACAAAAAAGGGGGTTCAAAGGATGGTACATGTTTTCTCTCTACCTCCAAGCTAAAGAAACTAGTTTTCACTTTTTTCTAGATTGTTCGTTCTCCAAGGAGGTATGGTAACATATGCTACATTATTTATTTTCACATATCAAGTGGCCAAGCATCCCCAAAAAATTGTTCAACAAATGGAAGGCCTCTTACAAGGGCTCTTTGAATCATATGCAATCCTTTAAAGTCATTTTTTTGGCCTTACCAAAATTCACTACATGAAAATTTTGGCTTGCGAGAAATAGAGCTCTTTTTTTAGAAGAATTATCCACTCTTGTTGGGGTGGCCACAAAGAGTTTGAGCTTGTTGGTGGAACACTTCAACATGAGAAAACAAAAGCTATATTCAACAATGACTAAATAGAGAAGAAGAGCACTGGTATAGCAAGCTCTTCCCTAAATAGCCTCCCCCACTTGGTGGCATTCCCAAGTCCATCCATAGCCAATCTTCCAGACCATATTTCCATATTCACATTTTACCCCTTGAGTTTGAAACTTGGAAAAAATCTCAAACGAGATATGTCTTGAGTTTTGATGTAGCCTCCAAAGGAAACCCCGGGGCAATAGGAGAGGGTTGGGCCATTCTTTCCCAGGAGTACATATTAAGTTGTTATACTCTTGTAACTTAGGACATGCATCTAATAATAAAGAAAAGGCTTACACTTTACTGCAAGGAATACAAATAGCCCATCAACAAGGAATAGACTCCCTCTTAGTCCTCATGGATTCAAAAATTATTATAAATTAGTTGAGGAAGAAGGTATTTCCCAGAGATATGAAGATGGCGTCGATATTCAATAGAATTTATCATGATATTGAAGCATTTCATAATGTTATCCCTAAGCATATTCTTCATCATAATAATTCAATTGCAGATAGAAAGGAAATTTTTCCATTAAGAGACCCTATTGAATCTCTTAGGGTCAATGAAGTACTCTCTCTTACTCAAGTTCCATGACAATGATCAAGGTTCCATGTATCATTTATAAAGCAGGCTCCTTTAAGGTTTTGATAGAGTTTTGTATCCATTATGCTATTTTGAAGACCGACGAACTCATAGTCATGTCACTCATAACTTCCATGGATTTTCCACATGGTGGTGGATTTTTACCACATTGGGGACCCTAACCTCCACACACGGGCACCCCCACTTGTATTTATTATCCTCCTTGTCTAGTCAAAATGTCCCATCCTTCCATACCTTTTTGTGCATGTGCATATTCCCCTCTAATTTAAGTTCGTCCAACACCCCTGATCTTATCCTCTCCTGGATTAATGGCTCATATACTTCTCTGTATAGTTTGTATGTCATCTGAGACAGTTTGGACATCATCCACAAAAAATAATGATTGTGAATCTCCTCTTTTCTAGCTAAGTTCGATGTGGGAGCAAAATTCATATCTAATGGATTTGAAGAACATTGAACTCGTCTCTTTGTGGATGACTATTCACACACGATGCAAGGAAATTATAAGTATAAGTCTCTGGGAAGATGCACAGGAAGACTCAATGAAACTGCAGAATTGTAAATTGTCTTTGTTGGTAGATGCTACCATCTTGAATTGGGTAGATAGAGTAGAAGGGAACAAAGCCAAGGGTCAAATAAGGGCAAGAGTCATGCATTGGAGAAAAGAATTGTTGGAGGAAGAGCACGCAGAGTTGGTCCACTCAATTCAAGAGTTGTAAATCCAGGTTCATGGTTTGTCTTTCAAAGTGCTTACTACATTGGATCTCTTGGTAGGGAAACAACAAGGACAACAACAATTAAAAGATGAATGCACAACCATAAGGACAAAGGTTGAATAATTGAGATACAGACCCAACTTTAGTCTCTAATTTTCTCTATTACACCCATCTTGGATGCAGCTTTATCTCCAGGCCCTCAACATCTAATCCCAGACTTGAATTAGCCATTAGAATAGGAAGAAGATGAGATATGCAGGAAAGATTCACCCAACTAATTATCTATAGATGTTCTGCTTCTGTATTTTGATTTTAGAAATCTTTCACTAGGAAGTAATTTTGAAATATTGTATAAGACTCAACTAGACATAAATTCTATGAACTACTTAATCAAATATCAACCTATTTTTTCCATATCTACAAAAATTGTTTTTTAGATTATAATCTTTTTTCCATCCACAAGTTTCTTGCATAATTTTGAATAAATTTTTTCTCCAATATTCTTTGAAAAAATAATAATAAGTTTGATAACCTCTACAATAATAAAGTCTATACCATTTCAAGCATAGTCACATGCCATTGTATTTGTATTTTGTGTTTATTCTAAAAATTGGTGACAACAAAACTAGCAGTCATGTGTTTAAAAAACAAAATCATTTATAAAATTATAAAATATTGAAATTCACAATTTTTTAATTTAATTTTAAATTGTTTTATTTAAATAATTTATTTTTAAAAAATAAAATCATTTTGAGTCGTTAGGGGTTAAATATATTTTCATGAAATTAATTTGGATTTTTCAATTGTGAAATATTGTTTTTTAAATCTTATTGATATAAGAATTTATAGGTGCTTTGTTAATCCCGCGACAATACTTCGTTGTCAATGTCAATCAGGATACATTGTTTTTAAAAATTTGTTTTATGAAATAATGATTACAAATAGTTTTAAGTTTTTAGTGATACATATCTTGATTGTGCTATGAAATAAAGATTACAAATATTTGAGTTTATTTGAGTTAATAATCTTTTATTGCTTATTAACATCTAAGTTATAAAAAAATTTACCACTCTAAAAAAATTAACATTTTATATCAACCATACTGAACCAAAATTCCATTCACATACCACCAAAATTCCATTCACATACCTCATAAACGTTTACAACATTTATTACTTACTCTATTAAACTACATAACCAAAATCCCTATCACATACCTTATAAATTATTCTAACATCTATTAAATTCTATTAAATTTTTAGTTTTTTTCTATCTACTTAAATTTCTTTGTTGGACATGATCGACTACAAAGAGCTTCTTAAACTATTTTTCACATTTTTAATTATTATTTATGTGCTTTTAGTCCTTACCCTGACTTCTATTACACTGAGAAAGTAACCATGTGGTTGAGCAATAAAGCAACCATGTGTGAATACTTGGTTAAATAATATTCGATTATATTCTTTATTTAAATATATTCGATTATATATTTTTTTATTTTTTATATGGGTGGATGATAAAAGTATCGAATCATGTTTATGAATGGGATATTAAAATTCTTATAACAATATTGTGAATATAATATTTATGAGTTTGTGAATGATGGATGGTACAGAGAAGTATGTTTATTTTAATATAAAATATTTTGATGTTATATATATAACTTGAGTAGGTTTAATGGTTAAGAATATGTGTTTTCTCTTAAGAGGTTACAAGTTCAAATTTAGAGGGGAGTAGGGTATGTATATCTCTATAGAATTTAGCAATCAAATCGTTACATGGAGGAAGTCTTTGTCCCACAAATAAGGGGGTCTCATACACCAATTTGGTATATGGTTTGGTCGTGACCTTAAAATTAGATTATTATTGAACTATTATTTTTTTTTAAGAGGTTTTATATAAAAAGGGCCTTCAAAAACCAGACCAAAAGTACAAAAACTTGATAACAATCGGACTGTAGTTACTGAACTGCCCCAATAAAGGGGAAACCAATTCAGCCAGCCGTGTAAGTTTAGCATTTGATAATCTACCAGTCTTATAGAACAGAGCTAAGCTAACTAAGTTGTAACTAAAAGCAGAAACCATAAAAGAAAAGACCGCTGAGGGGTCATACACTTGGCAAGTAACCTGGCCAGGTGGCAAGAACGACTGTGTGCCAAGGCTCCTCCTCAATGGGCGTCCCTCTGCTTTCCAAATGCATGTCAGCAACCACGGGGCTCTCATCCCTATTGGTAGCTAGTAGGGCGTCTCCTTGTGGACTGTGCACATCCAGGCCTGTGGCTGTCGCCGCTTCCATGTCCTCATGCTGGCCCTGCTCCACTACAACCTTTGCTGCACTCTGCGTCTTAGCATTTCTGTCGTCGCTTTCTGTATGGGGCACTCCTACTGAAGCTGCGCCTGCTGGGTTTGAGGGGAAAGCGTCTTGGAAGGTAGATATGATTTGAAGGAGGGTCGAGATTCTTCCTTCCATAAGCTGTAGTCAGAATTGGAGGTCCTCCATTCCCTGACGGAGTTCGAAAACTAGACCGTAGAGAATGGTGAAACTCTCTTTCAACTGCAAATCAGGTGTGGAGTCGGTGGATGTGGACGTATTGTTTCGGGTAGTTCAAATAGGAGGTGGCACCCCCAAGGGAGGCCTTGAGGAACCAGTAACCAGTGCATGGGAAGGATTGAAGATTCTAGAGTTCAGCGGGACAACAAGGTGATGCAAAGAAGAGTCTGACAAGCTTTCAATCATGGCTAAGAAATCAAACCAGGAGACAGGCGAGGTGAAGGAGGCGAGAGGTGCTAGCTCGGACTGTAGAGGGGGCGAGGAGAACGTGGAGGGTGAACCAGGGGGAGAAACAGATGCTCGGGGCCAAGGAGGAGGCCAAGGAGAGCCTCTTCGCGACCGTCCTCTTTGTCGCGACATAATTTGAAAGCGGAAAATCACTAGGTGTTCCAGGTGAATGCAGAGAGCCTGGGGTTGGCCGAGGCCTATGAGTACCATGAAAATCTAGTTAGAACCAGGCCAGGGCAGTGGAGGAATGTGGGAATCGTTCCACGAGAGAGAAAGAGGAGCACAGTCAGACGAAGAAGCCATCGAACAATTCGTAATGGAGGTCGGAAATATCAAAATTAATGCTGCTACAATCGACGTGAAGGCTAGTTAATGCAGGGTAGAGGCGACGGTCGTTGGCACGAGATGATCACATGGCGCTCTACCTTGCTGGCCTACCCAGACTCCCTCTTTGCGCCAGTTTTCATGCACTAACACCCTATCCGGGGGTTTGTCCACTTCCCCAGCTTTGCGGATACATTGCTGGAGAATAGCATGATCAGGATTACGGGATGTTTTGCAAAGGAGTTCCGGTCCAACCCAGTTGGTCCCCAGATTAGCCAGTTCATCCACTACTTGATTCTCCTTTCTCCTGATATGAGCAGGTATAACAGCCTGATTGGGTTGCAGTATATCTGTAATAGTCTTTAGCCCATGTGAGAATCTCCAACTGGGTGATATTCTTTCCAGGTCCACTCCATTTAAAAGCCTGCTGAAGAGATTGATGATGATTTGGG
>SNQJ01S0090179.1:0-10519 GCA_010110895.2 Picea sitchensis | reverse complement strand
AGAAGAGGGGGAAGGTGGGTGAGAAGGTGGGAAGGGTTTCCAGTACTGAAGGATCAGGAGTTCTGAGGGGTTGCTAGTCAAGTCTTTTTCATTCCATAGCTGAAGGTTGAGAGTTTCCAGAATATTTAGGTGACATTGGTTCCAGCAGTGTTGCCACGGGAGGGAGACATTCCTGAAAAGCCTCTTGTTTCTTTCCTTCCATACCTACCAAAGAATGAAGCCGGAAAATAATTGCCAAATATGATTTAGGAGGGGAGAATGGAACACTTGGTCCCTCCAGTTTGTAATAGTATCAATGATGGTGTCTCTTTCACTATCTGAGGTACGCATAATAAGCACACTTTGATCCCATATTTGAGCAGTGTAAGGGTAGGAATTGAGAAGGTGATTCATGGTTTCGTCTACCTCTCGACAAAGCATACATATAGATGGCCCAGCAAAACCTCTTTTTAAGAGGTTGTCCTAGGTTAGAATGCTCGAATGGGTGATGAGCCAGAGGAAGAGGGTGATTTTAGGCCAATGATTGAGGTTCCAGATTTTGCTCCAAACTTCCCATGTAGGTGCAGGGTCTGACTGGGTTTTAATGTGATAGGCCTCTTGAATGTTGTAGGTGCCCCATGGTTGATATCCCCATTAGAGGATATCCTCTCCCGTGAGCTTGGGGATTTTCCTTTTGAACATTTCATCCTGCCAGGGTCTCAGATCCACGTGCGTGTCCAGGTTCATGCATTCCTTGTTAAGGTGCCAGTGCCGCCATGTGTCTTTTGGAGGATAGTCTTGATAGTAATCAACTACTTTTTTCAGGCCCGCATGTGTAGCTTGGGTGCTGATATGCTCAGCCCAATCCTCATGGTCCAAAATTGGCCATTGCTTCTAGGAATATTTCTAGAAGAGGGTTGTTTTCCCATTTCTAATTTCCCATAAAGTGTGGTGGGTGACTAGCTGTCTATTATGCTTAGTTGCTGCCCAAATTAAGGACCCTGGGGTGTCTCCATTCCATCGTATGATGTTTTTTTCTGCCACCTCTGGTGCATATTTCTTCCTCCAGATCCTTGCCCAGAGATCGTTGGGATTCTTAAGCCATCACCACCATATCTTGGCGCTTAGGACTTTATTCATGATGAAGGGGTCTCGTAATCCAAGGCCTCCTTGTGCTTTGGGTTGACAGAGTTTGTCCTAGTTGATCAACGCTATTTTCTTCCTTGTGTTAAGGCCTTGCCATAGGAAGTTCCTTTGTAAGATTTTAATGGTAGTGAGGAAAAACTTTGGAGTAGCAAGCACCGAGAAGGTGTAGGTGGGAAGGGCCTGAAGCACTGCTTGGAGGAGAATGAGACGACTCAGAAGGTTTAGAACTCTGAGGGTCCAGGAAGAAAGCTTCTTGGTAAAAGAGGAGAGGAGATGTTCCCAAGAGGAGTTTCGGAGGGAATTATCGATCAGGGGGATGCCAAGGTATTTGGACGGAAGGGAGCTACTGTTGAAACCTAAGATATCCAAGATATGGTGCTAAATTGGGGGGGGGGCGTATTGAAGAAAAAGATTTGGGATTTATCTTTGTTGCAATCCAAACCTGAGGCTTCAGAGAAGGTTTGGAGGATTGAGAGGAGGGAGTTTTCTTCATGTGCAGTTGGGGTACCCATCAAAAGTGTGTCATCCACAAATTGGCTATGTGAAATGGGGGGGGATATGCCATGCAAAGGTAGGTCTATCAGTAAGTTGTTTGCAATAACTGCGTGAATATAGTGACTAAGACCTTTTGCCATAATGATGAAGAGGAACAAGGAGAGAGGGTCTCCCTGTCTAATTCCTCTAGAAGGGGAAAAGGGGCGAGAAGGAACACCATTGATAAAGATTGAGAAAAAAGCCAAGGAGGCAAGATTCAAAATCCAAGTTACCCAAAGTTTATCAAAGCCAAAGGCAAGGAGAATTTCCTGCATGTAGTCCCAACTTATCTTGTTGAAGGCTTTAGAAAGATCTTGTTTAAGTAGCATACCTGGCATTTTGGTCTTCTACAGAGAGTGGATCACTTCATGAGCTAGGATGATGTTGTCCAAGATTTGTCTGCCCTCAACATAGCCCGATTGTTCCGGAGAGCCTTCGAGCGATCACTTTGGTTAGAAGTTTGTAGATGACGTTGAAGAGGGCTATGGGTATGAACTGCTTAGGATGGTGAGCCTGCCCCTCTTTGGGGATGAGAGTGAGGAAGGTCGCATTGAGAGCCTGAAGGACTTGTCCTGTGGATTGGGAGTCCTCAATAATTTCCCAAACCTCTACCCTGATCATCGGCTAACAATGATGGAAAAAATCGTTGGTGAAGCCATCAAGGCCAGGTGCCTTTCCTTTCAGGGTGTCCTAAATTGCTTGATCCACCTCCTCAATTGTAATAGGCCGGAGCAGAGCTGAGTTTTTCTCCGGGGTGATGAGGGAGGGAACATGCTGCGTGACCCTGGCTATGGTCTCTGATCTGTCCGGGAATGGTTTCGTGAGGAGATATTTGTAATAGTCTATCAATGTTGTCTCCAGGTCTGCATGGGAGTGAATGGGCTCACCATTGGTGGAGATTAGGTGCGTGATTCTATTAGTATGACGACGATGAATGACAGATATATGAAAGAATTTGGTGTTTCGGTCCCCCTCCTTGAGCCATTGGATGCATGATTTTTGTTTCCATAAAATCTCTTCTTGTATTTTCCTGGCCTCCATTTGTTGATTTACTTTTTCTTCCTGGGATTTAAGCTCATACATTAACCCTTGCAGCCGGATCTGATTTTGAATCACCCTCATTTTTTCTGACAGCTACTTTTGGGAGTCGAATATATTGCCAAAGGTTTGCTTGTTCCAGAGTTTGAGAATTTGTTTGAGGTTCTTTAGCTTTTGCTAGAATCTGTACATCTTGGAGCCGCAAGGGACCTCTGCCTCCCTCCACCAATCCTGGATCTTCGCTTGGAAATTTGGATGGGTGAGCCAAAACTGTTCAAACCAGAAAGGTTTTTTCCTTGGAGTTGTGGCCACATCCATCCATAACTGGATGAGTCAGTGATCCGAGCCTGGGGTATTCAGAATACTCGCTTCCAAGGCTGTACCTTCCAGCATAAGGGAGTCAGAGATGAGGAAGAGATCAAGTTTGTAGGCGATTTGGTGTGATCCGGTTCTTCTGTTTTTCCAGGTGAAGGTGCCATTGATGGCTTCCAGGTCAATGAGGTTGAGGTTGTCTATGAGGTTGTTGAAGTCAATGAAATCTTGATCCAGGCATCTTGAACCTCCTTTTTTTTCCTCCAGACTGCAAATGAGATTATAATCTCCCCCAACAATCTATCGATTATATCTGGTTAGGTTGGATAGACATTCCAAGTTTCTGAGAAAGGCTTGCTTATCCCGTGGGTTGGTTGGGCCGTAGACATTGGTCAGGTGTCTAGGCTTGTTAGAACCAATAAGCCTATAATCTACAGTGATGGTCCACTTGGTAGTGATAAAATTCTCCATCAACAATGAGTTGGTGTTCCAGAGGATAGCCAAACCTCCAGCTGTGCCTGTTGCTGCAGTTGAAATTGCTTCCCTTACTTCCAGCAGTAGGGGAGTAGCCTATCAATGTCTTCGGTTGTGCATTTTGTTTCTTGCAGTAATACTATGTCTGGTTTTTCCACAAAGATTAGATCTCGTAGCATTTTTTGTTTGCTACGTCCATTGAGGCCTATGATATTCTAGGAGATAATCTTCATGATGATGGGGGGGTGGGGAGAGGAGGAAAGCTGTCCGAGATGAGGTGGATTTGTCTTGAGTTTACCATGAAGTGGCCTATTTCTTGTATAAGCTTATTGGTGGAATTCCTTCCCCTTTTCTTTTCATCTTTTTGAGTTCTTCTCTGATTCTTTGATTGACTGCTCTGTATTCCAAGGCCCTTGTTGGATCGAGTTGTGGATCCAGAAGAGGAATTAAGAAAGACATTATGCACTTTCCGTAATTGATCCCTAGGTATGGTGTACATTTTTTGATGCCTGTAGGCATGTTTGAGGTGCTCAAGAACCACCCCAGCTAGTTCTTGCTCTTCTAGCTCCATTTCAGCATCACCATCCTCTATCTCCATAAAATCTTGATGATCCACAACCGTGTCTAGGGGGGGTGATCTGATTCCTTCCCCTATGATGATCGTTATTCCCCTTGGCTAATAGAATGGGGAGGATTATCCGCATGGAGTTCATTGGGATTTATGAGGGTTGAGGGATTCTCTGGTTGATCTTGTAATATTGCATATTTATTACTAGTGGAGGGATCCTTCCTTACTTGTGCTGGATGCTTTCATCCTCCTTGTCTTCTTTTCCCTATTGTTTGAGAAAAACCATCCTTGTCTTTTCTGCCTTCTGGGTTCCCTTCTTTGGGGCTGCGTGAGAGGGCACACTCTGAAAAGATGACCATGTTCATGGCATTTCACCTTGAGCGAAATGTGTTCGTAGTCAATGGTTTGTGTCCAATCCTCGTCATGGTATTAGAGAATTATTTAGTCGAGCAGCGTCTTAGCTATGTTCGGTGGGCAGTCTGCGCGCCAGAGGTATATCACCTGCCCTAGCAGTGGCTTCTAAAGACTTAACATATATTCCAACGGTATTACCTATACCATCCAAGACCTCTTCCAACCAATTGTGGGAGAATACAATCTGATCCATCTTGGTGCATGGGCAGAAATCTTCCTTTGGGGATGAACTTCTTAGTCGAGAATCTTAAGAAAAGTCCTGGCGAGTTATAGAAATCGACCCTCCATCAAAATGAATTCACGGTCCTCGGGTTGTACAATATGATTGTGAAGAAGCCCTTGGAGCTTCATTTTAGTTCATAGTGTCCTTTTGGCTTCCACCAGTGTTGTATCCATTTGATTAGATCTCTTTTTGATGGCCAGAGTCCTAGGAATTTTCCTACTAGGGCATGGTCTCTCATGTATTTCTTTTCTCTTCTATGCGTGGTGAGTTGATGATGTATTTTGGGGCTTGTGGTGCTTGTGGAATGAATTTGCCCAGTATCCATGGAGTTGACATTGTAGTTGGGATAGTCGTGTTCTCTGGATCAATATCCATCTCTCGATCCTTGAAAGTTCCTTCCGCCAGAAGTTTTGATCGTAGATCTGGTGGGGGCTCAAAGGTAGGTCATTTTAAACCTTCTCCAAAGTTTCCATTCTGATGATAAGCCTAGCTATAGGCGTCGTTCGGCCCTCATTCCTTCAGAGACATGAGCCCCAACCGGGCTATAGTTGTGGCAAAGCAGCTGAAACCCTTAAAACCATAGACCTGGTAGCAGAGCAATCCTTGCACATTATATTGTTGAACTATTATTATTATATATGTGGGGGGATATTTTTTTTAACAGGAACATTTATAATTGTATTTATAAAAGATCAACGACCTCACCAAAAAATTGCATAGAGACAGAACCTAAGTCTAGTTTTCGATTTATCTTACTAAATTCCAAATTCCCTTTCCTATGTTTCCAGTTACCCACAAACACGACAGTCCATAAATTCTTACATGAATAAATCAGACAAATTGATGGCCTAACAGTTGACAAAAACACATGATTATTTTTTATTTTGGGATAGACTTCTGGTCAGCATTTGTTGTGTTACTGATGATGTCTTTTTTCTTCTTCTTGACTACCGTCTAAAATTATTTGATAGGTGGTGATGTTGTTGTTGAATCAATTAGGTCCATATTTTTCTGATCTGGAGAACTTGTTTTCTTTGGATTTGTCAATGCTGCTTCATCTTTGTTAGCCTCATCTTCCCAACTTGAGGAAGGTGGGGATATGAGGAGAACCTTTCTTTCTATTCATGTATCAAGAGTATCTAAAGCCTTAAATATTTCTATTCTGGATCAAGAGGTTGAATGTTTCTTCGATTGGGGACAATATATTTGAATGATTGAGGAGGTGCTAATGAGTGGAGCTTGCCTTTGGAATCATGAAGCTCAGGAATCTAGGCACGGAAGATTTTGATTGTTTGTAATAATTAGTTGGTGATCTTCATTGGAGCCATCCCACCATGTTGATTTGCGTTGTTGTTTTCCGGCCTTCTATTTCCCTTAGTGCATTGAGAAACTATGTGCCCTGTTTGAACAAGCCACATCGCATGGAGATTATTTTATGGTTTAGCTTTTGGGTCCGGGGTAGTTTTTACGGCCCAATAATTTTTTTTGGAAACCCTTTGCTAAAATCCATTTCAACACAAATTATGGCATATGAGGTGATGCTATGAATTTTGGTTTCTTTACTTGAAAAATGAAACTTTCTAAAGATGATCAAATATCTCCTGGAGAAGTTTCACCCCAAAAGTACAGGGGAAGATTAGGTGATGGCCCAAATGGGCGAGAAGAAAGAACAACGATCGAGAGAGGATTGAAGCAAGGAGTCCCTAGGCCATCATGTAAAGCGAGTTTTTCCCCAAAACAAAGGGCAAGAGTAAGGATCAGATCTCGGTCTGCTGCAAGATCAAACTCATCAATGAAGAAACATTTTGGACAGGGGTGGATGATTAGATATTCCTTAATGAGAGGCTTCCAAAGGGATGAGATCCAACCATTGATATCCACAGTCATGGACAAAGCCCGTTAGTTGAAAGAATTAAAGCATTTTCCCAAATAAACTTCCTGTCTGACTTCGACTGAGAAGAGAAATCACTGGAGCTTCTTGAACTAAGCATGGAGCAAAGGGGGAAGAACAAGCTAAAAGTTGAGATTTAATGACCTCAGCTGCAAAGATAGGGAGAGGGGCGTGCAGGATGAACAACAAAGCTAGGTTGAGCAGAGCCACTGTGAGGGCTAGAGTCGGAACCGATGCGGGTGGAATTCATCACCATGGAAAAATACAACTATGGCCAAAATTTGCGGGAGGAGAATTGAAGCGGTGACCACGAAGCACCAGACACATTCTGGATTCGAAAAAAAATATATATGGGGGGGGATATTATAATGGTAATATATTTAATTTAAAATATTTTATAAATATTATTAGTTAATAAAATGTAAATGGAATTGAGTATTCATTTTATTAATGTTTTCTTTTCTTTTTTCCACAAAAATAAAAACTTTATATTCATAAAAAGATACATATTTTTGTCCTTGTTAAAGGGACTTCTCTTTCTCTACACTTGATGATCTGGATTTATGGCTGGAATGAAAGGAATAAAGACTGAATACAATAACAGAGACATCTGAAGAACAAAAATAGATATCCAACGGACAATAACTTATATTGAATAAATCAAATAGGTTGAAGCTGTAAAATTGTAGGAGTGGAAACAACTTTACTTTCGAATGGTGGTAGTATGTATGAGGAAAGAGATGTGGCTGCCTCACATACAATAAATGCGAGAAAATTGATTACAATGAGGCTCTAGAGGCTTTTTAACATTACTCATGAATGTCAAAACCATGGACATCTAAAAACATAACCCTAGGAGATGAAACACCAAAATTTATGTGGGCCTTGATGGGTTAGTTGGTACCTCAACTTCCGAGGTTCGTAACTTTAACGACCTTCATTTTAGGTTGTGTGATAGCCCATTGGAAAGGTATTTTGAGAAATACATTATGGCATCAAAATCCGATTTTGTCTATATTTTGACTATGACAAGCCAAAAAACATTGTTTAGAGTCCCTAAAAGCGACCTTGAGAATCTGAAAGATGTAAAATGAAAAATTCCAAAAATAATCTAGTTGGTTGGTGGGGTGGTCACCAATCTCCACCTAGAATCTATGTAGGGCTTCATACAACCTCAATAGTGTAGAACCCACAATTACAAAAAGAATTAGAAAAGAGCGTGTTGAACTAAAACTACCAAAAAGAGCCAATTCTGGAATAGATTGGGTGGCCACCAATATCCACGGATCAGTCCTCCCCTTAGGAAGCATTGTTGGAAAGGTATTTTTGAGAAATACACATTATGGCATCAAAATCCGATTTTGTCTATAGTTTGACTATGACAAGCCAAAAAAACATTGTTTAGGGCCCTAAAACGACCTTGGAAGTACAGAAAGATGTAATGAAATGAAAAATTCCAAAATAATCTAGTTGGATTTGGTGGGTGGCCACCAATCTCCACCTAGAATCTATGTAGGGCTTCATACAACCTCAATAGTGTAGAACCCACAATTACAAAGAATTAGAAAAGAACGTGTTGAACTAAAAACTATCAAGAGGAGCCAATTGGAATAGGTGAGTGGCCACCAATATCCACCTGGATCAGTCCTCCCCCCTTAGGAAGCATTGGTCTCCATTACATTGAGTGCCCCCATCAGGTGAGGAAACTTCTACTGAATTTGGCCCCGGGTGAGCCACTTTCCTTGGTGTAGGAGTTGTCGTGCCTTGACAACTCGATACAGTTGGATCCTCTGATGGTGAGTGCCCTTGAGTTATGTGTCCACTATCTGATTAGTGGATGCATGTTCCATGGAGTCATGTTTGAGATCTGTTGGTTTCAACTATTCTATGATCTTTGAGGTGTCCAATAATGGTGGAAAATATGGTCGAAGGAGGTACACATTAAACACTTGGTGCAAGCCAAGGAAGGGTGGAGTTTTGAGCTCAAAATAATTTCTATCCATAACTTTGGTGATAGTGTAAGGCCCATAGAGAAGTGGGTGGATATTTTGATGGGGCCCTATAAGGCTCTTTTTCTGCAAATGTATCCATACCTTGTCTCCCACTTGAAACTAGAGTGGTACCTGTTGTTGATCATGGCGCTGCTTGTACTTAGAATTGTATTTATGCAAAATCTCATGGACCTATTGGCGGATGCATTGAATCTACTCAATGAATCTAGTGGCTTTGTCATCCTCATACTAAACATGGAAATATTCTTCCTGTGTGGTTGTAAGAGGTAGTACAACATCAATGGGACCCAAGGGTTAGAATCCTAGCCTCTCCTGAAATGGGCTATTGTCGGTGGAGCTATGGAGAGCCCTGTTGTAGCTGTGCTAAACATAGGGAAGACTCTCATCCCATGTATGTGGATTCTTAGATTTGTACATGCGCAGGATGTACATAATGATCCAATTAACAACCTCTGTATGACCATCGATTTGGGGGTGGAAAGCAGTGGATTTAATGAGCTTGGTGTCCATCAGTGACCAAAGACTCGACCAAAATGTGTTGAGGTACCTGTTGTCCCGATATGTGGTGATGGTTTGTGGTATCCAAAAATGGACCCACAACCTTTGAAGAAGATATTGGCAGCATTTGTCATTGTGATGCTCTTCTTGCAAGCTGTGATAATGGCCATATTTGAAAACCGATCAACCACCACAAATACAGAATAATAGTCATGCTTGGTGGATAGAAGGCCAGACATGTAATTCATATAGATGGATACCCAAGGCCTCTAGGGAGTATGAAGAGGGGTGTATAATCCTTGCTTCTTGATGGCTGGCTTGGAAATGGAATAGGCAGTGCAAGATCTGATATACTTGTTGATGTCTTGTTGAAGTTTTGGAAAATAAAAATGTTTCTATAGAACGACCAAAATTTTCTCCATGCCAAAATGTCCTTCCATCCGATTGTAGTGAGCCTCCCAAATAATATTTGCACGCTCGCTTGTGGGAACACAGAGGTGGCCCAAATGGCATAACAGTCCATCCGGGATGTGAAAATCAATGAAATTTTCTCCTGTACCCAAGAGTTGATAGGTGGTGGTGAAGTCTGGGTCATGTTGATAAAGTTGGGGCCACTCAGATGCCTCATGCCCACAAGAATGGAGCACTATGGTGAGTGCAGCAATGGGAGGGAAACTGAGGCAGTCAACGACATGATTTAGGCTCCTTGTTTTATACTTGATGTTGATATGGAACTTCTGTACGTATGTGGACCACTTTTGATGGAGATCGTTCTGCAACTTCCCCTATGTCTATATGAACTACAGAGGCTTGTGATCAGTGTGGATGATTGTCTCCTTTCCCAGAATGTAATGTTTCCATTGACAATGGGCTTGCATAATGGAATACATTTCTTTGTCATAGGTGGGGTATTCAAGGAAAGTATCTGAGAGTGTCTCACTATGGTATGCTACTGGATGATCATGTTGAGGGAGAATTACACCTACAACATAGTCAAAGGCATCAGTCTCGATATCGAATGGTTGTTGCAGACCAGGTAAGGAGAGTACTGAAGTTGAGCACAAGCGATGCTTTAGATCATCAAATGCTTTTTATTATGCCTGCCCCCATGAAAAAATTGCCTTTTCACCACCCTCGGTTACTTGGTTGAGGGCCCATGAAATGTGGGAGAATCCTGACATGAACCTTCGGTAGAAGTTGGCAAGTCCCAAGAAGCTTTGAAGCTTGGTTAGTGTGGTCAAGGCTAGCTAATCACGAATGACTTGGATCTTAGCTGGATCCACATGTACCCCATGCTCATAAAAAATGTAGCCCAAGTATTGGACCTTGTTCATGCCAAAGGAGCATTTTTCCAAGTTGGCATATAGCTTATGTTGCCACAGAGTGCCCAAAACCTATTGAATATGCTTCATGTGATCCTCCCAAGTTCT
>SNQJ01S0090178.1:15394-33035 GCA_010110895.2 Picea sitchensis | reverse complement strand
TCAATCTTCAGGAATTTTATTACTTCAGTCCAAATTTGTTGAGTTTTTGGACATTCCACAAAAACATGTGTAGTAGTTTCTTCATTCATTAAGCAAACATTGCAAACCGTGGGCCCAATACCTCCACTTTTTTGATAATTTATGTCGGTGAGTATGCAGTCTTTTAAACACAACCACATAAAGAATATCAGTTTGGTTGGGATGTTCAATTTCCAGATAGCTTTGAACCATCATTTCCTCTCTTCTAATTTGTTAAAATATAAAATGGACTGATAAGCTAGTTTGGCAGTGACTCTACCTATTGATCTATTCCAGAACCAGGCCAGTTTATCATTTGCATTTTTTACGCAAATGCCACTACATATTAAGGTGGTAACAAAACTGTCCCATTCGGATTTGAGCTCATCTGATCAACCGATCTGAATAGACTCCAACCAATTTTGAGTTGTACCAGTATCAACAGGATCAACTGCTTGAGCTAAGGAGAAAATGTTTGAGTTGTTTAATACCTGAAGAAGAGAAATAAAAATCTTATATTTGGAGTTGCATCCAATGAAGGGGTTGCGACCCAATACTATACGGATTCGTGAGCCGATCTCCCATGCAAGACACCTTTTAATGATTGGGAGGGAGTCCATGAAATTTTTCCAAATAATAGACATGCCTTGTGTATTATGAGCGTCTCTACGTAGCGAGGAGATGAGATCTATACCTTGAAAATATTTCTTGCAGAGGAGTGAATTCCAGAGACCTGAACCAACTAAACCCCTCCAACAAGACTTTGCATCCAACGATTGTGCAAACCATGAGATTTGTTTGATGCCCCATCCTCCAAAGTGTTTTGGTCTTGCAATATTTTTCCATTTAGTGAGGTGAAATCTAGAACCTTTCTTACCACCTTTTGAGATGAAATCCTGGAATAATAAGCTTCCCCTCGAAGATAAGAACTTAAGTTTGTAATTTCGATTAGAGCATTAACCAATGGCAATTAGGATCGATTTATTCATTCTTAAAGTATTACAATCTACTCAAAGAATAATGATGGTCTAATCTTGTCCCTCATTAGTTGTAATCATTCACAGAAAACTGAATTGTTTCCATTAACCTATCAACCGTATCAAGATTTTAACTACAAATTTATGATAATATCAATATCAATGGAGCTTTTGTATCTTGCTCCTGCCATTGCAAAGAGGGTTTTCCCTCCTTACAATGCACAAATTCCTTTTGTTTTAAAGGTCTTTTGTGGTATTGGTATCGGTATTTTATTTTTTGTTACGAAAATTTTTCCCTGAGATTTGGATTCTGAATTAAATCATCATATTTGCCCTGAAATTTGGATTCTGAATTTAATCAATGATGAGTCACCTGCAGAAAGGCAATTCAGGATTCTAATGCCTTGGAAAATTTTTCAAGAAGTTTGCCTTTAAGGCTCATCTGAAAAATCTTCAAAGTTTGCTCTTCTGATATTTTTGTAACAAAAAGGCTAAAGCGATTCGAGACAAAGATTCCAAAAGATATAAGAGATTTGTCTTGGATGCAATGAAGCAAGCCATTAAGACCACATAGTTATGTAAATTGTTTTTCTCAGGCGGATTACCTACTCAACTGTTGATAATAGTGAGTATTTTTCAACTAACTCGGCAGGGACTGCGTTGCCATGCAACCCTTGTCACTTTAGTTTTTAGTTTTTGGATGTAAATAGTAACATGATACTTTGTCAATGCATGACTTTTAAAGGAAAGTTCTTGATTTTGATGGCATACTTTGAAATAATTAATTTAAATTTATAAAATATTTTCTCAATTTTTTTACGAGTGAAAAGTATAAAAAAGAAAAATTCATTTTTTAAGAATTGCAAATATTTTTTAGAGCCTTTTTTTACCACTAAATAGTTCCACCTCTAAAAAGTGGATATAGGTATACATTTATAATTTATCAATTTAGTTTTTAAATGTAAATCGGAATATGATACTTTGACAATGCACTACTTTTAAAGGAGAGTTAGTGCTTTTGATGGTATACTTTGAAATAATGAATATAAAATTATAAAAAAAAAACTCAAAAATTTTAGAGCTAAAAATTATAAAAATAAAAGGAAATAGTAATTAAGAGTGGCAAATATTTTCTCAAATTTTTTACCACTAAACACTAAATAGTTTCACCTCTAAGAAGTTGATATGGATATACATTTATACTTTATCAATTTAGTGGTATATAAATTTTTCAAGCCTCGTGGTTTCCTCTGAAGTTAGATGTGAATGCATTTCTTTCATCAGTTGGTTTTGGTTCATTTGGTGGATGTGATGGATTGTGATAGCATGGTAGGAATTTTAAAGGGGTTGGGTTTGGGTGCAGAATAATTATCTAAATTAAATGTGGTGTTGTTGGTGTTCCGTCATAAATCAGGTATGGGTTCTTTGTGTCAATGTCATTTATGGTGAGGAGCTAGGTGAGGTGTCTTGTGGTATCAAATATGGTGTGAGACATGCATGTCTCTATCTGTAAAGTGATTTTAGTGTTTCAAAGCACCTTCAACAGACAAGTTGTTAGCATTGTTTGGGTGGTGTGGGTGGGAAATATAAGTGCTTCATTTTGTGGAGATGAAATGGTTTTGTCCCATCTCATTCAAGATATACCATTAGGTTATTGAGACAGGAAAGGATATCTTTGGGAGATCATTGAGTGGTGTGATTGTTATGGCTGCATAGTTTAGGGAGATGGTTGGAATGAATGGATGCTTGTGGTGAGATAACATTAAATCATGTGGAGGAACAGTGAGGTAGGCACTTTGATACTTAATTTAGAGCTGTTGGGATTGCTAACCTGGTGGGTGAATGAGATTGTTACTTGTGTGAGAGGACATCTGGTGAAGTAGTTACACGAAATAGGTGTGAAATAAAATGATGTGGTAGGCTCATTCAGGCAGGTCACAGAATTAAAACATTTGAGGCAGTTGTGGGATCCACTAGGACGGTTGGGGTTTTGGATGGTGAGAGCTATATGGTAGAGTTGTGAGATTGGCACCCAAGTGACTAATATTTTATTTGTATCTCTGCTCGTGTTGAAGGTTGCCTCCTAGAAGAAGTGCATCCAATTTTGAATATCAATAAAAAGGTTTGCTTACCTGGTTGGACACTCTTCTAACCTCACTTGGTAATCCTTTGAGTAGTACCATATCATATAAAACCTGTATATGAAATTTCCTTCGATGTCCCTTTAGGCATCTCATAAGCCCCCGAAAAAAACTGAATATATCCTTACATAATCCTATTGGTCTTGCTATTTTTATAGAAAAAATAATAATAACTTACTTAAAATAATCACTCTTGTATAGTAGTGAATCACATACTACAACTAATGGTACAATCTGTCCCCTTAGTTGGTGTCATTACAACTTATTTAGTTGAAACTAATGATGGAAACCACTGGTATATTATAAGATATAAGACGACACTCACATTTTACTTAGGATCATGAAAACCCTAGCTTATTACTAAAAATATTAGCTTCTGCAATAAATCCAATCAAATTCCTACACAATTTGCAATATTAGGAATATAGGAATTTTATTGATCTGATATCTTTTGAATAATAGGGATTAATACTCCCATGGATTAAGAAAATTATTTAGGGAATATCAACATCATTGAAGAAGACCTATCTCAAAATAATCATTGCATGGCATTGGTCATTATGGTGTCACTCTGCAATAAACATTTTTGTGTGTGAACCCTCTTAGACCATTACTTGTGACCCCTCTCAACATATTCATCAAGGGACATTGATTATGATCCGAGAGATGGATCTCGATTGTATCCAACTCTTCAACTGAATCACCATTTTGAGGCACGTGGTTTTGATAAACCGTGATATTCACCCTTTAGTTAGTTGGTGTCATGCAAGATTTGGTTGAGGCCTGTTGTTGAAACCCTTTGGTATATTATAAAAAATATAGAACCAGAACACTCCTTTTTACTTAGGATCATGAAAACCCTAGCCTATTACTAAAAGTATTAGCTTCCAAAACAAATCCAATCAAATTCCTACACAATTTGCAATGTGAGGAATATGGGATTTTATTGTCTTGATAATACTTAATAGGGATTAATACTCCCTTGGGTTAAGAAAATTATTTAGGGAATATCAACACCATTGAAGAGACCTATCTCAAAATAATCATTGCATGGCATTGATCATTATGGTGTCACTCTGCAATAAACATTTTTGTGTGTGAACCCTCTTAGACCATTACTTGTGACCCCTATCCACATATTCATCAAGGGACATTGATTATGATCGAGATGGATCTGGTGGCCATCCACCTCTTCCACTGAATCACCATTTGAGCTTGTGGTTTTGATAAACCATGATATTCACTTGCTTTTATGGGGAATGGATGTAATGTCATTTTCATTTGTTAGTTACATACAACATTTAATGATTTCCTATGAGTGGTCTTATGTACATGGCTACAACATAGCATTAATACAACAAATCCCATTATAAACTCATGATTAAGTGCGCTTTGGCTAGAGTGAAACCCTTTGGTATATTATAAAGATATAGAACCCGACACTCCTTTTTTACTTAGGATCATGAAAACCCTAGCCTATTACTAAAAATATTAGCTTCCGCAACAAATCCAATCAAATTCCTACACAATTTGCAATATTAGGAATATGGGGATTTTATTGATGCAGTAATACTTAATAGGGATTAATACTCCCTTGGATTAAGAAAATTATTTAGGGAATATCAACACCATTGAAGAAGACCTATCTCAAAATAATCATTGCATGGCATTGATCATTATGGTGTCACTCTGCAATAAACATTTTTTGTGTGTGAACCCTCTTAGACCATTACTTGTGACCCCTATCCACATATTCATCAAGGGACATTGATTATGATCGAGATGGATCTCAGTGGCCATCCACCTCTTCCACTGAATCACCATTTTGAGCTTGTGGTTTTGATAAACCATGATATTCACCCTTTTTATGGGGAATGGAATGTAATGTCATTTTCATTTGTTAGTTACATACAACATTTAATGATTTCCTAGTGGTCTTATGTACATGGCTACAACATAGCATTAATACAACGAATCCCATTAAAACTCCGCAGTTAAGTGCGCTTAGGCTAGAGTAGTACTAAAAAGTCCTACTATTTTACATGCCTATGGCATTTTATAAACTTAGTCCAATTTATCCCAGATGCATCATGGGAATTGTTCTCCTCTCACTCTCTCATATATAATTGAGGTTAAGGAGGACCTTTAAGAATGCAATGGAGTGCGATGTAAAACTTCTTGTAAATGAAGCGTAGCAAACGTAACCTTATTTTTAGAGATAACTTACCCCATTTTTTCATTTTGTGTTCTACAATGTTTTTCTATCTTATTTTAGAGATAAGCTACCCCATTTCTCCATTTTGTGTTCTACAATGTTTTTCTATCTTATTCAGTAATAGAAGTTGCGTTTCACTGTATTTTTGTGTGTTCTCTTCTATATTTTTGTGTATTTCTTTGTTCTGTCTCGATTATATTTCTTCCTTCATGCCGTTCTCAAATTAATCTGGATCAGTGGTATCAGAGCTTCTCCTTGTCATTTTCATTTCTTAGAGAAGGTCCCCGACGAGGTGAAGGTATAGAGATTTGGGTCTCGAGCTAGTTTCGCTTGAGGACAACCACTCTCGCTAGCCCAAGTGACCTCCCATGGCAGAAGAAAAGAGATGGAAAAATTCTCTTAGATCCTTCGAGGACTACTGATGACGGTAGCCGAGACATCTTCAACAAGCAACCATTTCGCAAGTGCGACACCCTTCAAGGTACAAGTCAATTTTGATATCCCAAAATTATTTTTTAAAAAGATACATAACCAAAAAAATGAGATAGATATGACAATTTCATTATTATTATATTTTCTCTCATACTAGGTTCAAATATTGTTTTCTAGTGAAGAAAGGTTTTGATTTCAAGTGATTAGATTCACATTTTTTTTTTATATATTTATGTACATATTTTTTTCTATACTCTATTCCTATTGTAATCATATTCATTTTAATAACTCATGTTTTATCCTTCACCTTAAACATATTAATATTAATACCTTTACCAAATACCAAATAGTTTGTTAAATAAATGAAAATTGTTTTTTTTTTAAGTGTATCATCACTGAAATCAAGTACCATATCAGTACAAATTAAGGAATCAATTTAATTTTCAATGTATAGTGAAAATAAATGTACCAAATCAATTTTTATTGTATATATATTGATATATTAATATTTTAAATAAAAATGAAGTTGATGTTTTGTTTTTTTTTCAAGCGAAAAAATCAGTTCCACTATTATTATATTAGAATCAAATGAAACATTTTGTTATAGATGGATCTAGAAAGTATTGATAAAAAAATATCTGTAGTCTTTCCTTCCTTCCACATTATACAAAAAAGGTCAAACTAGTGACATATAGAGGATTTGTCATATAATTGTATCTGAATAGTTACACACTAGAAAATATAAAAATTTCATGTGTTTACAACAACTTCTTCAACAATTTCTTCCTAAAAAGCCATCCTGGGGTGTCTTTGAGTGCCATCTTTGAGAAACTGTCTTCAACTTTGTTGAACTTTGTTTAAACTTTTGATCTTGTCTTTCCAGTTGTTGACATAAATTAGATTCAAATTGGATTTGGAATTTATCCAATCTATAGTGACCTTGGAGTCTCCTGCAACCATCCACTTTTTTATAGAAGAATAGGAAGAGAGTAGTAGGAGTCCCCAAAGACCCACGAGCTCTTCTTTTAGGTTATTTCCAGTGCCTACAGAAAAATGAGCTTTGACTGTGTGTTCATAAGAGATTTTTATATATATTCCAATACCACAAGTATTTCCTACACCTGCACCATAAAAAAAACCAATTGGATTATCATCAAAATAGATTGGATTTAGGATAAAATCCAATTTATCTTCATCCTCTTTGACTGTGTAGTATTTAAATTATAGGATAATGTTAATGGCTATCATTTAAATAATTCTATTCCAATTCTCAAACAAATTTTTTTTTCTAAATTTCCAAATGCCCCAAAAGACTAGAAATGGGATGTGTCTTAATTTTGGAAATTGGAAGAACCAATGTTTCAGATTTTCTTCAACATAAGAGAAATTCCAATTATTTTCAATCTTCAAGAATTTTATTACTTCAGTCCAAATTTGTTGATTTTTTCAACACTCCACAAAAACATGTGTAGTAGTTTCTTCATTCATTAAGCAAACATTGCAAATCGTGGGCCCATACCTCCACTTTTTTTATAATTGATATTGGTGAGTATGCAGTATTTTAAACACAACCACATAAAGAATATCAGTTTGGTTGGAATGTTCAATTTCCAGATAGCTTTGAACCACCAATTCCTTTCTTCCAATTTGTTAAAATATAAAATGGACTCATAAGCTAGTTTGGCAATGACTGTACCTATTGATCTATTCCAGAACCAGTTTATCATTTTCATTTTTGAGGCGAATGCCACTACATATTAAGGTGGTAACAAAACTGTCCCATTCGGATTTGAGCTCATTTGATCAACCTATATGAATTGACTCCAACCAATTTTGAGTTGTACCAGTATCAATAGGATCCACTGCTTGAGATAAGGAGAAAATGTTTGAGCTGTTTAATAACTGAAGAAGAGAAATAGAAATCTTATATTTGCAGTTGCATCCAATGAAGGGGTTGTGACCCAATACTATATGGATTCGTGAGCTGATCTCCCATGCCAGACACCTTTTAATGATTGGGAGGTAGTCCATGAAATATTTCCAAATAATAGACGTGCCTTGTGTATTATGAGCGTCTCTGTGTAGCCAAGAGATGAGATCTATACCTTGAAAATATTTTTTGCAGAGGACTGAATTATAGAGACCTTAACCAAATAAACCCCTCCAACAACACTTTGCATCGAACGATTGTGCAAACCATGATATTTGTTTGATGCCCCATCCTCCAAAGTGTTTTGGTCTTGCTATATGTTTCCATTTAGTGAGGTGAAATCCAGAACCTTTCTTACCACCTTTTGAGATGAACTTTGAGATCAAATTCTGGATTCGATGAAGAACAATCGTAGGCAGTTTAACAAGACTAAGACAATATACTAGAATGCTATGAAGAACAGAATTAGCTAAAGTGAGTCTACCTCCAAGAGAGAGCCATCTGAATTTTCAATTCCCGATTATCTTTTCAATCTTCTTGAGTAACCACATCCAATCATTCACTCTATAGTTGTTTAATTTTAGAAAAAAACAAAGGTATTTCATACCTTGATCAAGGATCTCAATATTAATATTAAAAACTGCATTCAAACTATGTTGAAAACTTGGATCAATGTTTTGAACAAGAAAAACCGATATATGACAATTAATAATAATCCTCGTAGCAGAGTAGAGCTTGGAAATGGTGGAATTAAGAGTCAACCAATACTCTATTTTCACATATCCAAGGATGAGTACATCATCCACGAAAAGTAGATGTGAGATGAAAGTGCTTACAACAACTTTAATACCTTGGAAGGTTACGGATTCCACATCTTGTGTTAAGAACCTGCTAAAAACTTCAACAACCCACAAGAAAAGTAGAGGAGACAAAGGGCATCCTTGTCGCAGACCCCGATGAAATTTAAAGAAATTTGTTGGAAATCCATTAACTAAAAAAATCGAGTTGACTGAGGTGATACAACCCATAATCCAATGTGAAACACAAAAATTTAATCTGATCTGATCAAGGAGTAATATGAGAAATTGCTAAGTGACATTGTCATAGGCCTCTTTGAAGTCTAGTTTTAAAAAAATAGAGTTTTGTTTCTTTTTCTTTGCTGTGTGGAGGCACTCCTGTGTAATACCAACTGCATAAAAAATCAATCGATCCTTAAGAAACCCAAACCATTCTATGGAAATTCACCTGGCTAGTTTATCCTTGATTCGAGAAGCGATGATTTTCGAGATAACTTTGTAGGCGAAATTGCATAGAGCAATGGGCCTAAAGTCACTGAAATGTTCTGGTTTGCTGATCTCAGGGATGATAGCATAGAATGTTGAATTGAGGACCCCAGGGATAAAACCTGTATTTCATGATTCTTCCACAGCATTGAGTAAATCCTCACCCATGATATAAAAAAAATTATGAAAAAGTTCCTGTGTCCAGCCATCTGGACCAAGACTTTTCTCTTTTGGCATCTTGTTGACTATATCTTATAATTCTGAAATCAAAATAGGCTTGTCAATCTCCATATTATCTTCATCATTAAAAAAACGTTGGAGTGTCTTTAAAACTTCGAGTTGAAGATCAATGTTTTCAGAGTTAAGAAAACAATATTGTGCTTTAAAAAGTTTGAAGTACATCTTCTTTAATTCTGTATCAGTTGATATCAGTTTCCCACCCTCATCTAACAGGTCCCAGATTATGTTGTGACTGCATCTCTGAGACATGAATTTCTGAAATTGTTTTCTATTTTTGTCACCTTTCTCAACCGAGATAGCCCAACTTCTGAGTCTCTCGGTAGCTTCATCTATTGAGAGGATATCAACCTTCCTTTGGGATATCGAATTTAATAAATCCAGATCTGGTTGCTCAAACATTTGTGGGGGGCTCTTTACAAAAAGATCATTAATGTGTTGTTCAATGGAGAGTAAATCTTCATTATGTTGCTTCTTTTTAAGAGTTTCCATTTAATGATAGATCTTTTCAAGTGTTTGAGTTTGTTGCAGAGGAGAAGAACTGAAGAACTATCAATCTAGCTGTGCATGTTGTCCCAGGTGGGTCGAACTAAACTGTTGAAGTCTGGATGAGTTAACCATGTGCTATTCAATTTGAAGGGGGGCCTAGCATTGCGTGAATGCCCATTAAATTGTAAACATATCGGGTTCTGGTCTGAAATAGTTGAAACAAAAATGAAAGAACGAAAGTTCTATTGATTTTCAAGTAAATTGGACGCTAAGATGAAGTGATCCAGTCTTTTAGAGATACATGAGGATCCAGATCTGCCATTCCACCAAGTTGGAGATATAAAATAAGGGTGAAGATCTATTAAACCCGTGCTTTGAAGGGTGTTGGATAAGAAATCATCCATAGGATCAATCTGAGCTTGTTCACCCCATACTTCTCTGGTATTAAGGGTGAAATTTAGGTCACCAACTATGATAATATTTTCTTCACCTAATAATCCGGTGTCGAGAAGCTGATTCCAAAAAGACTCTCTGTCTTTATAGGATGCATGGCAATCTAACAATTTGACAGAATCTTTCGATTTCTTTAATCTTCCTTCCATAAAGATACCTACATCTGTACCAAAGACACAAAAATCATCAAAAGATGGGTTCCAACCAGTCAAGAGACCCCCGGAGTGACCATGCAAATCTAAAGCTACAACATTCCAATGTGCCAGACATTGAAAAAAGAGGGATTTTTCCTTGTCTTCTTCAATCAAAGTTTCTTGTAGAAAAACTATATCAGGTTTGACCTATTGTGGTAATCTCTTCATGGAGGCTAATTTAGTGCGGCTTGCAAACCCACGTAGGTTTAGTGAGAAAATAAGCATTAGCGAACACGTTGAGTCGGCTGGAGCGCTCTAAGAGTGGTGGGATTGGTACAGTTGTGATCAAGTGAAAAGGAAGGGAAAGAAGAGGGGGGTGGATGAGAAAAAATGAAACCCGAAATCCCTCCTTCAATAGAGCGAGGCTGATTTTTTGGAGGTCGGAGGCAGGGATTTCTAATAGCCACATTCGATCGACCGAGTCTGGTAGGTGTAGTAGAATTGGAAACAATGAGAGGTAAAGGGGAGAAGGTTGCGAGGGAAATTGTCGAAGGGGGCTTAGAGGAGAGGTCAAGGGAAGGGACAAATGACCCGAATGAAGGAGGGTTGGGGGAAAGTTGTGGGGGATCAACAATATGTGAGGAAGATGAAGTAGAGGGTAAGTTACGATCACAAACTGTACGGGTGTGTTCCAGGTTGTGAGGAGGGGTCCGAGAGTGATCATCCTGGTCAAGGGACTCAGTAAAAACCAGTGACGGGGAAGAATGGGCATGTATGTCAGGGGAAGGGCTATGGGAAGTACGGTGAAGTTTCAGTGCATTTGTCCTGTTAATGAGTAATTTTCAGAAATCTTCAAAGATCCCTAAAACCGATTGTTCATTATTTTTTAAATAAAAAAACTCTTCAGAAGAGATGTTAAGGAAGAAAACAGGATAGAAAACCTGTATCTTACCAAGGAAAGTATCGCACTCAAGTGATTTGTCAAACTAGTCCATAGTTGTCCTGGTATTTACAATCTTATCTAGTGAGCACGATTTCTTTAGATGTGTAGTATGCCAACATAAATGGTAGTGAAAAGGCTCCCGCCAGAAGTCAAGAGGTTGGCAGAAAGATTGGTCCCATACACAAATATTGAGGGAATTTGGCAGACCACAGTCAAGGTCCAACTCAACCAGTACATCGAAAAAAATGAATTTCCCAATCGAGTTGGCCACTGCTTCAAAAACTAGTAGAGACCAAAGTTCAAGTGGAAAATCCAGTAAGATCATCCACATGGATCTTTTACTAAAGGATTCAGTAAAGGGACTGAAGCCAAGAGCCCATCTCTTGAGCATGAGGACTCCTCTGTTGAGAATCCTCGGGCGGCTTAAAATCTTTAAAAGATCATCTTCTGACAGGAAATGAAAAATAAACCAGTGGTTTGAAAGGAGGCTGACCCTCAGACACAAACCTAGTACTGGTTTCTAGAGATCTTACATCTAGATCATTCAGCATGCTTTAGGCATCTTGGCATAATAAAACTTACCGATGACAGCCCTTTGAGAATGATTGGAGACTCGGTCTGTGGCAATGTCTTTACCAAGAATGCAACAGGAGGGAGGTAGGAGGGAGGTTGTCTCACCTTCTAGGACTTATGCTTCTGAATTGTGCAAGTTTTGGCTCCAGTAGTTGGATTACGACCTGTACCTCCGAGGGAAGGCTAAGAGCATAGAGGTCGAACATAGGCAGGGTCGGGAGCAGAAAATGTTGAAGGAGCCATTGAAGCAGGAAGAGTGAGAGGATTAGATCTAGAAGGAAAAGAGAGAGAAACCCGAGGAAGTAGGCCATGTGACTTCTCGCGAGGCTGACAGTCAGGCACATGAACGTAATCAGGTGGCTTCCCAGCAAGAGAGAAGATCCGATCGAAGGGTTGTAGCGAGGCCATGGGTGTAGGGTGCTGCAAAGGATGGGACATCGGGGGAAGAGTAGACTGGGGATGACACACACAGTTGAACAAAAGTTTGTAGGTGTCGACATTTAAGAAAAGGTTATCATTAGCCCCGAGATCGTCATCGTCAGCCCACGACAGATCTACAACGCTAGTCGTAAAGAGAAGAATACGCCGAGAAAGTGGATATCGAGGTTGTAAGTGTGTGGATCTAGGCAGAGTCTACTCAAACCCACGAAGTGAATCCGTCTGCAGGTAACTAGGGGGTGTCAGTCTAAAACTAAGAAGGGTGCCACGAGCAGGTGTTGGAGTGCTGAGAGGTTGCGGCTGCAAAGTCAACAAGTTGAGGAGACCCCGCTCTACCTTCGCTGGCAATACTCAAGGCACAAAAAATGTGACAGAGGCAGATGTCATCAATGTTGGATCGATGTGGAAATAGTATGATTTAGTTTCAAGGAATGATGGGACTGTTGTATATATTACAGCTATAGATGGTTTGAATTTGGTAATGTAATCAAAATCGGTAATTCCATTGCGTTTTGTACTTCAATGTGGGTAAATTGTGGTTGGTCAATCAAAATTCCTATAAAGAGAAATAAGAAAAACACAATTAATTGCTTACTTTGTTAAGCATAACGAGAAAGAGAAATAAGAAGAATTAAATGCTTAATCCACTTGTTATCTATAAAGAGGAATAAGAAAAACACAATTAATTGCTTACTTTGTTAATCATAACTAGAAGAGAAATAAGACAAAATTCAAATGCTTACTGCTTGTTATTCTATTCCTTGAGTTTACTAATTATTCTCCCATGGGAAATAACATCCATACTGTTAGACAATCCATATTTTCTGAAGGGGCACAGCTTTGGCGCGTTATGCATCACCCGGAAATAACGTCTATACTGTTGACATATCTTCACTTTGAAACACGTGAAACTACCACGTAACAATACATTGATATTTCTTGGAATGCCGTTTTACATTCATATTGCTTCTTTGCACGTTTATTGGGAATAGGTATGCAGGAAAATAACTATTATTTTAATATGAAATCGAAGTAATAAAGTAATAATTATTAAAACAATGATAATTATAGTTTTAAAAAAAAAAATCCACCTTAGGCTTAATTATCAAACATTCTCAATTGGTATTGGTAATTGAGTATTTTTTTTTTTTTTTGAGGAAGATTCAACATCAAGAAATTGTTTCCAAAATGAGATTTAAATTAAAATTATATTTATAATGTTTTGTATTAATAAATATCAATTTTGGAAGTTAGAATTAAATGTAAATATTTTAATTCTATTATTACAAACACAATTTATTACAAATGTTATTATTATATTTTATTCCAAAATATAATTATAAAACAAAGATTAAATTATTAAACTACATGAAATAAATAAAACTTATTAATGCTCAATTTATAATTGTGAATATGAAATCTAATAAGTCAATACCTTATCCATGGAAAGCATTTGCTTGAGCCAATACCCTGTTCATGTAAAGCATTTTTCTCCAATTTGTCTTTATATCAACCAACCATATCATTTAGTTTTATTGTATTTTCATATTACCAGAGTAGTACTATTTAGCTTTTCAGAACAAGAAAATGCTTCAAATTTATGTTATTGGATTGGCCTTCAATTTCATTGAAATAAAATTTAAAATGCATTATTATCTTGATGTATTGTAATCTAAAATAATTTTTATATTATTTTAATATATAATATTATTTCTCCCCAACTTTACTTTTCTTTGCAAATTTGGAAACTTCTCTTGATTCTAAATTCTGACCTTATGAAACTAATGCAGCATAGATAATGAAATACAAAAATGGTATATAGATATTATTATACAAAATATATAATATAGAAATAAAAGGAAATCATTTTTTAAGAGTTGCAAATAATTTTCCAATTTTTTTACTAAATAGTTCCATCTACAAAGTTGATATGGATATACATTTATAAAATATTTTCTCAATTTTTTAACCACTAAAAAATATAAAATAAAGGAAATCATTTTTTACTTTATTAGTCCCTGCTAGAAGGCCACGGCGGGGACTATATCCATGACTTCATGGGTGACTTGATAGTAGTTATGTTGTCACTTTCCAATTGACTAATATTTACTATTGTATCTCTGCACTAGGTGTTGAAGGTTGCCTCCTCGAAGAGTGCATCCAATTTTGAATATCAATAAGATTTGCTTACACGGTTGGACACCGATTGTACCTCTCTTGGTACTCCTTTGAGTAGTAGTACCATATCATACAAAACATGTATATGAAATTTCCTTCCATGTCCCTTTAGGCATCTCATAAGCCCCCGAAAAAACTGAATATATCCTTACATAATCCTATTGGTCTTGCTATTTTTTTATAGAAAAATAATAACAACATAAAACAATCAACTGTTGTATAGTAGTGAATCACATAGTACAATTAATGGTACAATCTGTCCTCCTTGGTTGGTGTCATTAGAGATTTGGTTGAGGCCTTCATTTGTTGGAAACCCTTTGGTATATTATAAAGATATAGAACCTATATTAACTTCATGTTGAATAAATAAGAATTTACACATCTCATAAGTAATTACTTTAAAATGCCATAGACCAATTTGACCTTCGTGAAGTTAATCATCATCATATATTTTTATACACTGTAACAGTAATTTGGAATAATTCATATCCACAAAGAAGGATTGGATTGAAAGAAGGTGTGAACGTTCGCTCCACCTTTACGTGCAACCACTCCACTTATCAAAATTAACGAGGCAAATAAATTTTATGTTTGCTAGATATATTGGCTCTACTTTTATTTTATCGTGCCATGTTGAAAACCTTGTCTCTTGCGTTTGATTTTTAAATAGGATGGTTTGTTTGTTTCAAGTGAAATCGGTAAATTGAAATGAGCCAGGATTATTGTTACGTTTTCATGCTGGGACATAAAAAAATTCGCTTGTCTTAAGTACACTAGCTGAATTGGGCTTGAGCGAATTCAGCTTGACCCCTCCCTCGGTCTTTTGTTCTTTCGAGCAACAGTAGTATTGTTTATAATGTTTGCTAAGAAATAATCAAGAGTAAAATAGTGCCGCGCTTACACATCAAACGGATTTCCTTGTTAATTCAATGAACAACTCGAAGTGGCCTTTCTCTGAGCCAACCAAATGACACAAATATTCGCCATTTGATTATTAGATAGAATGGCTTGTTCTCATTATTACGAGAATTGTTGATCTGTTTGAAAGTACACTAGCTGAATTGGGCTTGAGCGAATTCAGCTTGAGCCCTCCCTCGGTCTTTTGTTCTTTCGAGCAACAGTAGTATTGTATATAATGTTTGCTAAGAAATAATCAAGAGTAAAATAGTGCCGCGCTTACAGCATCAAACGGATTTCCTTGTCAATTCAATGAACAGCTCGAAGTGGCCTCGCTCTGAGCCAAACAAATGACGCAAATACTCGCAATATGGGCTTAAAAGCAGTAGAGTCTACTGTCAGCCTGCCCGTAACAAATGAGGAAGAAGGAAGCTCATAAGGCTTCACACTTCACGCTATCATTTTATTTTCGAATTCCGCTTTGCGATTTTATTCCTGAAACTAATGAATTCAACCGTTATCAAAATGGTTGGAGATCGCATTGACTTGCAATGGAGAATGCAGGTTCCAAGTATTTGCCTCCCAGAATCGCTTTGGTGATCAGTCTGTTGGCATGATCGGTCCAGTGAACTCCATCCCAAATGATATATGAGTCCGGATCGGTGCACGCTTTGGCCACCACAGTCTTTCCATTGATAGTCCCCGTGCTTCCGCACCAAATATTGGCATCGTAGTTATAGTTTCCTCCCACTCCACAACAAGCTCTAATGGTTTGATTGAACCCTGCATGCATTCACATTGGCGTTAGATCGCTCAGAAATGGAGGGGATTAAAATAAAATATTCTATATACACATCCAAATGGTATATTGATCAAATTTGCAGTGCGCACCATAGGTCGAAGGGTTAGCCATTAAATCGTGGACCATGTTGTAATTATTGACATAGATGAGAGTTTGCATCCTTGAGCTGACTTCTCACGTATGAGTTTTTTTCTGAGCAGAATATTGTAGTAGAGGTCTGCACCGTTGAAGGAAATAGAGCAGTTGTCCTTGTCAAAATCGTTGGGGGCAAGAGATAGCCAGAAGGGCGGGCAGCCTTGAGGCCCAACGTCCTTTACAAAAATTTTTCTCGCCCCTTCATTGTATAGATCCTGGATCCATAGCAGAAACACCAGGGATACGATGAGTTATAATAGATCTAAAATTAATGTGAAGATGGATCGTGGCTAGGTGATTGAAAAGAATTTGTAAACCAAAGTTCAGAAAGACAGTACCTGGACAGCAGCTGCAATAGACCTGGCGATGTTGGGAAGAACGCTCTTACTCAGCTGGCTTGGGCTCAATTTGAGGCTTTTGTACGCATAGCTGAAGTCATTGCCTCCTATTTCTATCATGTAAATTCCATTCTGAAATGCATCTGCAGTTGGAAGATAGCTTTGAGCACCTGCAGCCATGAAAGAAAAACGATATCGACCAAAAGTTTCCATCTACATTAGGTTCCAACATGACCATACCTTGGCGTTTATTAGAGTTATAATAAGTTAGCCATGAAAACTGCCTTAATTACCGTGTGCACTGATGGTCGCCATGACCTGCTGCTTGAAGATCTTATACTGATTAATCTGAACAGGTAGGGAAATTGGAGCAATGAAGGAATTGATGTCATTTGCAGTTGCACCGGAAACTGGAAAGTTGGCTCCATGCCCATAATTAGACCCCACACTCTGCAAGTATGGACTCAGCAACGGCAATCCCAGCGCCGTTGCTGTATCAAAATTAAACAACATTATTATAAAGTTATCAATATTAGACAGTAACCTTAAAATTGAAAAAAAAAATGCAAACTCTAATCAACAACATACCAGGCGTCCATCACTGTAGCGATATGCAGGTCTACCGAAGTATGTTTCTCCATAGGGAGTATTCTTTTCTGCCTCATTATTCGTGAAAGCATAGTGAGTAGTACCGGTATCAGAGGTCGAGTCCCCGAAGTTAAATATTGCAGGAAAGTTGCAGCGGCAGTGACAAGGTATGGGCAGCAGGGCCACCATCAGAATTAATCCATGTAAAAGCAATAATCGATTGCTGTAGCGGCGATCCATTGCTGAAGAGAGAATGCTTGATCGAGCGCAACAATAATGATCAAATGCCAAGGCTTCCAATGGAATAGAAGAAAAAAAAGCAGAGATCGAGTTCTTGCGCCTTCAAGATGACGGGCTGCAGGCCTAATATATAAGTATGGAAGAAGATTTAGTGATCGGGATCTGCCATACATGCACCGGTGTTGTAATGCAAAAATACA
>SNQJ01S0090177.1:78349-91073 GCA_010110895.2 Picea sitchensis | reverse complement strand
TCTATATCCCCCTTCTCCATGGAAATCCCTCATTATATAGGATTTGGAGGCTTAACCACCTGTTGGGCCCCAACAACCCCCTTCTTTTTCTTTAATCAAAATCTAGGGTCCCTCAAAATTTTACTTGGATTCTTCATTTGTTTCCCTTTGAATTGATTGGATTGGTATTGGTTTGCTTTGTTTCGAGGTTGGTTTTAGTTTATTTTATTTTCTTTTGTTTGGTTTGAATTTGATGAAATTTAAATGCCATTTTGTTTTTTTTCTATAGAGTTTTAATTTTGATGGACAAGCTTCATAATTTGAGTTTTTTTATTACGACACATCTTTTCTATGACATTTGTTCACATTTGATAAAATTTGAATGAAGGAGAGGTGAACATAGAAATATTAATTTAAACGAAAACCTTAATTTTTATCAACTTTTACTTCCGTTTAAATTATGATTATGTTTTCGTCTATTTCTCATTAACAATCTTTTTCACAAAATCATTTGGTAGGTTTAATTAATTAAGTTATTTTGTTAGTTTGCATCTCATTTCAAAATAAAAATAAAAAAAAGAATTATCTATCATTTGTTTGATTTTGTAAAACCCAAATTTAATATTTTTCTCTTCTCCATCAACTTGAAACTTCTAGAATTTTAAGATCATATTTGAAAGGAAAATATAAACAATGTTTGTTTAGAACTTATAGTTAGTTTAAATTCATTTTTTTTATATTGTTCTAGATTTTGTTTTATTCACAATTTTTAGGTTATTAATTTAGGTTTCTTTTTGTTTCATGGGTTTCTATTATCAGTTATTTGGTACGGATCTGATCATGACTTGATTTTATTATTTAAATACGTTCAAGATAATTGATGCAAAATAATATTGGATTGCTGCAAATAAATTATGAACAACAACAGATAAGATTTGGAAATGCGTTCAAGAACAAAAAAATGATTTTGGGGGACTTGTTTCAGCCAAATTGTAAGGAATATGAAGAAACGGTTGAAAACCCATCTCCAAAATGGACCCAATTAGACTAAACGCAAGAATTTTCCCAATCAAATGCACGATTTGAGAGATATTTGTGTCTCTTTAAGAGAAAAATTCAGGTGGCAGAAATTATTAGTGATGCCTAGACTATTCATTCATTGTATAAATATATGAGAAAGTTCAGAGCCATGAGATCCAAGAAATTGAGAGGAGGGTTTTTATCCTTTCTCTTTTGTATATTATTTCTTTTGTAATATTTTTTTCTTTTCAAATGGAGTAACGGATGGTTGAAATCTTTGGGAGAATGGACATGTATTTTCAAAGAAGAATATGGAATTCTAGGTTGCTTAATGTCTTTTGGCCTATGAGTAAAATGGTTTGATTTTCATTATAAAATCTTCATATTATTTGAATAATTGATTATGCATTGATTTAAATTAGCTTTAGTCTGTTTTATCAATACATGGTTAATTGCTATCATTTATATATTAATTTTTTCAATCTTTAAGAGTCTGTTATCCCAAAAGTTCTTCATGGACCATATGATGAACATATTTTTTTGAAACTATATGAGAAAACAATTTTCTCTTTGGCTTTCATCCTATGT
This sequence comes from Picea sitchensis, assembly GCA_010110895.2. Lineage (NCBI taxonomy): Eukaryota > Viridiplantae > Streptophyta > Pinopsida > Pinales > Pinaceae > Picea > Picea sitchensis. The sequence goes on along the minus strand of SNQJ01S0090177.1, from coordinate 89,486 downwards.
AGACTTTGCAGTGCTTTTTCATTGTCCTCTCATGTAATTTCTTGATGTGAAATGTTATATGTGTTGAATTAGCTTTAGTTAGTTTTGCACATAATATTTTATATCATGTTTTTCTTTATGTTGTTTATTATCTTTTGCCTTAGTTTATATCTGTGACTAATCATATATTAAGGTATTTTGAATTTACATATGATGTTAGATAGCTGGTAACACCATTCCTAAAAATTGGAATTTCTTTCATTTTTAGTTATTGGACATTTCAAGGTCACAAAATATATAATTATTTGTCTTTCTGTCATTATAAACTCACTCCAGAATATGAAACACTTCCTTGAATTTCTTCAAGAAGTATTATGCTTTTTTTTGTCATAGGTTTACACTTGACATAGGTTAAGAGGAGCTCATACAATACAGAGAGATGAATTTAGCTTAGTACTGTTGATCAGTGAGAGGTTAGTAGGTGCATTACTTTCTTTTATTTAGATTTGTTTATATATGAATGAGATGATGATTTCATTAATTAACTTTGATTATTTCCATGTTATTGCTTCAATTGTATTTTCTTAGTACTTATTAGTTTAAAATCTTTAAACATTAAAAAAACAAAAAGATTTATGTTCTTACTTTATCTTATTTTGAAACATTATTATGAACATTCATTTTCCCAAGATTTCAAGTAAACCTTGTAACCTGTATATAGATTATTTATAATCATTTGTATATTCACGCTTCTTTTTAATAAAAATTAGTAAGTGATATATCCTTTTTTAGAATCATAGCTTTAGATTAGTTTATTTCTTTTATTGTTTTTAGGACTCTAGTTGTCTAACGGAGCCATTAAACCTGTCGGGTTATTTCATTCCAAACGGCTTGGGTTATTTAGACAACCCCGGTTCGGATTTGACCTTCCAGTTGACGGTGTGTCAAAAATGCCTGTCAAAAAATGGCACTAGAAGGAGGGTCGAGGTAAATTTAATGATTAAATGTTTCACCCCTCAACCTGTCATAATTCCAGATTTAACATTTTTTTCTTATGTTTCATCTTGAAATGCACTAGAAGACATTCCATACTGACAAGCTGGCCTTGTACGAGTCTTTGTTTTGAATGTATTTAATTCCCCATGGCTCCCCAGATCACTGTGTTGGAACATGCTTTCCACTTCTCATTACCTGATATTCCCAGCGAGACAGTCTCTCGCTTGTCCAAACTCACATTTGATTATGAGGGGGATGTATCTGCAAAAGACCATCTTAACAAGTTTTGGTGTAAATGCATCAAACATGATATTTTTGATTTAAAGGTTTTATGCAGATTGTTCTCTTTTACTTTTATGGGTCAGATTAAACATTGGTTTGAGTCTTTTCCAACATCTCACATTATTGATTAGTTTGAATTTGTAGATGAATTTTTAGATTCTTTTGAAAACTATGATTACAATCAATTATGTGAAGAATTTCAGACTTTACTAATCAACGACAATTCATCTCTAGAAGGATTTTCAACAAGAATCCATCATGTTCTTTGTAAATTTAATCTCGATGACATGTCATTTGTACTAAATATCCTCTATGATGCTTGCACCCCTTTCATCCAATCATATTCAATCGTGAATGATGAATTGGTTATAAATCCTGTCACTCAATTGCGAGAAGAAGTTTGTTTGCAAGATGAGAAGAATCCATCCAAAAATTTTGAACAAGCAAGGGAAGTATAATCTATTGAAAAGATTCTTACTGACAATCAAATTGGTTTTTCCTCTGAAGCATTGTTCATTTAGTCCTTGGCCATTGTGGAAGAAGATTTGATGTTGGGTCAAGGTGAATGCCCATATTCTTCTAATTCTTGATCTAATCAATACTTAAATTTAGTTATTGAAGAACACTTAGGTGATGAAAATGATCTTAAACATTCTAACATTCCTATGAAACTGATTAGAGATGTAAATATTCAATTGGAAGAAGAAACCTTAAAACTTCATTCACAAATCATACCTTATCCACAGGAAATATTAAATGTTTCTCATGAAAATTTTGAATTATCTATCATGCATGAGGCAAATTTAGATGATCATATTATGTTGAAGAATTTATCACCAAAACAGAGTGAAATTTTTAAGGAAAGTGAAGAAGAATGTCTTGAGAATACCATTGCTAAATATCATAGCTCAAGAGATTATTTTCATGTGTTCATTTATGATTCCTTTTACTCTTTATATCCCAATCTCTTCTTAGATTATGGTGGACATGATACTTTACCCACATTATCTTACTCTTTTCCGTCACAATCAGATCTTTTTGATATGCCAAGATTTGGTGAAATTAATTCCAAACATAACATTTATGAAGTCGGATTTGATTCTCTTTCACTTTCATCACTCGCATGGAAAAAATACATGTTGCAAGATGATTTTACACGATTTATTTTTGAAAAAGACAATGCACTCCTTCTTATGGAGATCAAATATTCTACATTGCATATTCATTCTTTGATTAGTTTGAATTTTAAAGTTTATGCTTCACATTTTGAAACGATCAATCTCATCAAAGGAAGCATTCAAACCAATAATCTAACTGATGTCATGAATCCTCTTATGATGTGTTCCCCATTGATATATCCATTTCATCAAAGTCATAGTTTGCATCCTAATTTTTATGACATGATCTTAGAATGGCTTGAAGATTCGTATCTAAAAAATCTTCATAATAAAGATAAAGTTGTGCTTTCTTTGTTTCTACCTAAATATATAGGAAGTAAGCATGACATGATTTGTTTAGATCCTCCATGTGAAGAAATGATTGAACACTTGGAGAATTTTCAAGAGGATGGGACACTTCGGCCTTGGATGATGGTTATGACAAGTCCCCATAATATTGACAAGTTTTCCAAACTTATTTACACTCTCCCATGCCATTATGATCCATATCACGATAATATTGTAGAATGATTGGAGGAATCATACATCAGGAAGCTTCAAAAAAATGGCACGATCGTGGTTGTTTTGTTTTTAAAAACATATATAGGAGGTAAGCATGACATATTTCTTTTGTATCTACAAATACTGCATTCTTTTATTCTGATTTTTTAGTTTCTATGCCTTGAAGGATTGAAGATGCTCTTGTGGTTGCACTAGAAATACAATTTTACTTAGTATTTTGATCTATTTAGTAGTTTAGAGTAGATTTAGGAGTAAGTTTCATTTAGTTTTATTTCTCAGTTTTTCTCTTTGTAATAATGTAGTTATGAAACATGTGATATTCATCAACATAGGGTTTGAAAGTCACGCGCTCCTCCCTCCTCCAAAGCTACAGCAAGCTCCGTAGGCTCTATGGCGTCTCCCTCGCCCTCTACTCAGAAGAAAGGCAGGCCTCCTGGTGTTGCTGCGACGACGGCCCCTTCAATCTCGGCTCCCATTCATGGTTGCGCTCCCCCAGGAGCTTCTTCCGCGCCGTCAAAGAAAAGAGGCGTCCCTCCTGGTGTGGCTGCAGCGGTGGATGTTGGCCTCCCTTCCTTGGTCGCGGCTCTCTCTTCCAGGCTGCTCTCTAATGAAATCACGGCCCCTGGTGCTCCAGCAGACGAGATCTCGCTAGTTCTGGCCCCCTCCTTTAAAGAGGTGGCTTCTCGCCATAGATTTCCCTATGGTATGCATGCAACGGGACCTAAGGCTACCTCTCATCAAGGTCGACCAACCGAGTTGCATGCAGCAGTTCCAGAAGCTCCTGCAGTCTCAGTTCAAATGCCAAAGGAAGCCCTAACTCATGCATTCCATTACAGCAAGCACGCACTAGTATGCAGGTTTAACGGTTATTGGCCTAATTTGCTAGATCTGCTCGCATGGATCTCTTCCGAATGGTACCCGCTTTTAGAGGGAGAAGTCATCACCTTCCCTTATGCAAAGCGTTTTTTTATAGCAGTTTTCGAATCTACAAGCGACAGAGACAATGTGTTTAACGTCAGGTCGTGGTTCTGGGGTAGAGCAGGCCTGTCCATGCAACCATGGACCCCTGTCTTCGATCCATCCACAAACTGTATCTCCTCAGCTCCAGTCTGGGTGAGACTTCCATACTTTCCCTTGCATTTCTGGGGGGATGAGTCTATTAAAGCGATTGGCAATGGCCTCGGCAAGTTCCTCTACAGAAGTTCAGACTCAAATCCAGCCCGCTCCACCTTCGCTCGGATTTGTGTTGAAATGGACTTCTCCAAAGGTTTCTCCACTGAAATAATTCTTCAAGGCAAGGACTTTTCCAGGACCCAAATCCTCGATTATGAGAATCTCAGCTTCAGGTGTAGGAAATTCTTTGAAACGGGACACTTAGCCCATAGCTGTGGAAAACAACTCAGGAAAAAAAGGCTGTCCAAAAACCAAAGACCATCCTGGTGGACGGGGGCACCATCAGAACTGCGCATTGAAAGCAAGGTCCAGGAAGCGGCAGAAGAAGCAGAAGTTGAAGCCGAAACCAAGCCCCCTGCTAAGGGGGAAGCTCCGGCAGAAGCCACTCCCAAGTCGCCCGCCCGGCCAGAACCCCAGACCTCACGCTGGGAAGATCTAGCCGACGAGGAAGACCCTCTGGACCCGTTGGAAAGTCAATCTATGGACCAAAGTATTGAATGGAAAACAGTGTCAAAAAAGAAAAAAAAAATCCAAGCAAGAAATGATGTAATAACGCGGAGCCGTTCAGGCTCACTGAAATAGTTTTATTTCTATAACTTAGTAATGAGTTAGGATCTTCAGGTAGTAGCTTTCCAGTTTTCAAGCAAAGCGTTATCGATGTATCGAACCCAGTGGCATGTCCACTGTTATTAATACAAATCTCCATAACCGTTTCTGTCAAAAAAAAAATGTAGTTATGAACACAAGTGGGCACACCTAGAGAACCATAATATGAATGTTGTTAGGGAAGTCCACTTTAAATCTTTTTCTCTTTGCTTTTTGTTGAATATTTCTTTTCAAAAACGCATTATCATCATGAAAATTTTAAATGGAAAGTAAAGAGATAAGTAAATTTGAACTATCAATTCAATCCTGACCCAAGGTGCCACGAGTAGGACTGCACTCATATTAATAAGGATTTTTCTATTTTCTTTTAGTCTCCTTTGTTTTTAATAATAATGCTTGTTAAAAGTAACATCTTATGCATCACTATATTAAGAAAAGAACTTGCTCGCACATGATATTTTATATGATTTAGTTCTTCCTTTATTTTACATTGGGATGCTAGTAGATCCCAAAGCTCGGGTTTATCTTTGGCCAAAATTGTTTCTGAAAGTGTGTTGTTGCTATTTAGATTTTGTTTGTTTCGATATACTTCTGATTTTGAATCCCATTAATAAAATTTGATTCAGTTTGTTGTGTGTGGGTTTTTTTTTTCTTTCTTTGATTGAAATTTCTTCTTGTCTGTCTTTTTGAATAATTATATTTATGATCAAAGAGTGATTGTTGAATGAAACATTCATTTCAAGTCTTATTATTTTTGAAAGAAATTTGAAACAATTCAAACAATTTATGATGTTAAGGATCAACTCAGATAATTGATTTGTAAGTGAGTTGAGTACTATGAAATCCTAAACGGTCTTTGTCAGAGTATTACCCCTGAAATGTGTCAAACTCTTTGGGAATTACGATTATCCTTAGACTTTTTATGCCATCCATATTCTTAAGGAATCACTTTTAAGTGCTTCCCCATTCTCTAGATGATTTCTTCAATGAAATCTAAAATCTCTAAACCATGATAAAAATTCGAGTTTTGAAAGCAAATAAAAAACAAAAAAAAAATGATCAATTGTTCACCTATATTGCAATTAACCTCCAGTATCACCCCGCTCTCTTTGTCATCAATAAATCTATAATTGTATTATTATTTAAAAGTGGCATAAGAGGGTTGGAAGAACTTAAGTGTGGGAAGTGTGTGTAAACCCACCGGGGTATTGAACAGGCTCGATGACAGCAGGTAAATGCACACATGATACCAAGACAACTTCATCAGGGTACTGAACAGGTCTGCTGATAGCAAAACAATGTCGGGTTGAGAGGTAGCATGTATATGCTTTTAAATTAACTTTTATGGAAGTATGCATCATGTGGACAACTATTGGATGGGATTAAATCATTTGAGTGGTTTAAATTACATCCCTGCCAAGGCTATGGACGCATGTTGGTAGTAGTGACTCTGTCAACGCTATTGAAGTCCTTTTATAAACATCGTGACTCTTTGATTAAAACACAACTTCATTTTATTATACTCTGTAAAAGGATTCTTTTCTTCTTTTTTGATATTTTTTTATAAGTCTGAGCTAGTCTTAAGATTGTGTAATATTAAAGTGGATTTGTTTCAAAGCAGCTTAAAATTGTATCCAAGTCTTATTCTTCTTCCCTACGATGAAATTTTAATAGGTCAGAGATAACTTCTTCACCCAATAAGTCATCATTTGTTGGGCCCCAACAACCCCCTTCTTTTTCTTTAATCAAAATCTAGGGTCCCCCGAAAATTTTACTTGGATTCTTCGTTTGTTCCCCTTTGACTTGATTGGATTCGTATTGGTTTTCTTTGTTTCGAGGTTGGTTTTAGTTTATATTATTTTCTTTTGTTTGGTTTGAATTTCATGAAATTTAAATGCCATTTCATTTTTCTTTCTACATAGTTTTAATGTTGATGGACGAGATTCATAATTTCAGAGTTTTTATTATGAAAAATCTTTTCTATGACATTTGTTCACATTTGATCAAATTTGAATGAGGGAGAGACAAACATAGAAATCTTAATTTAAATGAAAACCTTAATTTTTATCAACTTTCACTTTCATCTAATTTATGATTATGTTTTCGTCTTTTGCTCATTAACAATCTTTTTCACAAAATCATTTGGTAGGTTTAATTAATTAAATTATTTTGTTAGTTTGCATCTCATTTCAAAATAAAAATAAAATAATAAAAAAAAAGAATTATCTATCATTTGTTTGATTTTGTGAAAACCCAAAATTAATATTTTTTTCTTCTCCATCAACTTGAAGATTCTAGAATTTTAAGATCATATTTGAAAGGAAAATATAAACAATGTTTGTTTAGAACTTACAGTTAGTTTAAATTCATTTTTTTATTGTTCTAGATTTTGTTTTATTCACAATTTTTAGGTTATTAATTTAGGTTTCTTTTTGTTTCACAGGTTTTTATTATTATTTATTTGGTACGGATCTGATCATGGCTTGATTTTATTATCTAAATACATTCAAGATAATTGATCCAAAATAATATTGGATTGTTGCAAATAAATTATGAACAACAACAAGTAAGATTTGGAAATGTGTTCAAGAACACACATACGATTTTGCGGGACTTGTGTCAGCACAACCGTAATGAATTTGAAGAAACGGTTGAAAACCCATCTCCAAAATGGACCCATTTAGCTTACACAGGAGAATTTTCCCAAACAAATGCACGATTTGAGAGATATTTGTGTCTCTTTACGAGACAAAATTCAGGTGGCAAAAATTACTAGTGACGTCCAGACTGTTTATTCATTGTATAAATATATGATAAAGTTTAGAGCCATGAGAACCAAGAAATTGAGAGGAGGATCTTAATCCATTCTCTTTTGTATATTATTTCTTTTGTAATATTTTTTTCTTTTCAAATGGAGTAACGGATGGTTGGAATCTTTGGGAGAATGGACAAGTATTTTCAAAGAAGAATATGGAATTCCAGGTTGTTTAATGACTTTTGTCCTGTGAGTAAAATGGTTTTATTTTCATTATAATATCTTCATATTCTTTGAATAATTGATTATGCATTGATTTAAATTAGCTTTAGTCGGTTTTATCAATACATGGTTAATTTCTATCATTTATATATTAATTTTTTCAATATTTAAGAGTCTATTATCCCAAAATTTCTTCATGGACCATATGATGAACATATTTTGTTGCAACTATATAAGAAAACAATTTACTTTTTGGCTTTCGTCCTGTGTAAATTTTGTAGTATTTTTTCGATGTCTTCTCATGTAATTTCTTGATGTAAATGTTATATGTGTCGAATTAGATTTAGTTAGTTTTGCACATAATATTTTATATCATGTTTTTCTTTATGTTGTTTATTATCTTTTGCTTTATTTTATATCTGTGACTGATCATCTATTCAAGTATTTTGAGTTTACATCTGATGCTAGATAGTTGGTAACACCATTCCTAAGAATTGGAATTTATTTCATTTTCAGTTATTGGACATTTCAAGGTCACAAGATATATAATTATTTGTCTTTCTGTCATTATAAACTCGCTCCAGAATATGAAACACTTCCTTGAATTTCTTCAGGAAGTATTATGCTTGCTTTTGTCATAGGTTTACACTTGACACGAGTTAAGAGGAGCTCATACAATACATATAGATGAATTTAGCTTAGTATTGTTGATCAGTGAGAGGTTAGTAGGTGCATTGCTTTATTTTATTTATATTTTTTTATATATGAATGAGACGATGATTGCATTAACTAGCCATGATTGTTTATGTGTTATTGTTTCAATTTTATTTGCTTAGTATTTATTAGTTTAAAATCTTTAAACATTACAAAAACAAAAAGATTTATGTTCTTACTTTATCTTATTTTGAAACATTATTATGAACATTCATTTTCGCAAGATTTCAAGTAAACCTTGTAAACTGTATATATATTGTTTATAATCATTTGCATATTCATGTTTCTTTTTAATAAACATTAGTAAGTAATATATCATTTGTTAGAATCATAGCTTTAGATAAGTTTATTTCTTTTACTATTTTTAGGACTTTAGTTGGCTAACGTAGCCATTAAACGCATCAGGTCATTTCATTCCAAACATCTTGGGTTATTTAGACAACCTCGGTCCATATTTGACCTTCCAGTTGATGGTGTGTCAAAAACGCTCGTAAACACCACCATGGAGAGGATCTCTCATCAGATCCACTAAGAAAGGAATCTCTAAGATATTTAGGGAGAAAGTATCTCTTAAGGATTTTGGGGAGGAAATATCTCTCAAGGATTTTAAGGAGGAAATATTTCAACCATCCCTGAGATCCTCCACCTTCCCTAAAAAATAGGAAAGCAAATATGAGTTGGATTCTCACACTTAATTAATTGTTTTTTCATGAATAATAATAATAATTCATGTGCACTTGGTATTTTGGCCTTAATGTAATATATACCTCCTCCACATTGACTAGGGATTGTGACATAGGTTATTCCATGGTGTCAAGGTGTATGAGACACTTATATGACACTTATGACACTTACGATGAGGCACATAGGTGTGAAAATTTCATGTCTAACAGTTGTTATATTTAAATATTGTGTCGAAGCGGTCAATAAGTGTCACCCTTGCTAGGTGTTCACTCCAAATATGCACTCGCATCCAACCCCTCTTCACCCGGTCATCATCATCAGTCCCTTCACCAAGTGGGAGGTGTATTTTGTGGATTACAGCCCAACCTCGGCTGGGGGGAATCAACATATTATTGTGGACGTAGAATACTTTACTAATTCGGAAGACGCCATGCCTACAATTAAATACGATGGTAAGACTGCTGCATTTTTTTGTGTCCAATCAAATTATAGCTTGGTTCAAAATCCCGAGTGAGATTGTCACTAATCATGGAAGTCAATTTCAGAATGAAATGATGAAAGAATTAGCATCGAAATTGGGGTTTAAACACGATCATTCTTCCCCTTACTACCCTGAGGAAAATGGACAAGTAGAGGCCATGAACAAGTCTCTCAAGACCATTTTGCAGAAAAATTGTCAACTAGAGCAAGTCTGACTAGCATCTCATGCTTTACCCTGCGCTTTGGGCATACCGAACCTCGGTTAAGACTTCCAATGATTTTTTTTCCTTTTCATTTAGTACACGGTGTGGAGTCAATCCTACCTATTGAATGAAAAATCCCTTCTCTTAGACTGGTAGTTAAGCGCCTACCTGACACTTTCGATCTTGAACAATGCCTCATACACCTAGAGAGATAAGATGCCTCTACAACTAGCGAAGTGAATAAACAACATGTCAAGGTTCAGTATGATAAGTTTGTCTATCCTCAGCAGTATGTTGAAGGTGACTTGGTCCTCTTGTATGACCAAGCCAAAGAATCGTCGGGGGCAGGTAAGTTAAACCCCATGTGGCACAGTCCTTATATCGTGTGGTGTGTCTTAGAAAAAGGAGCCTACAAATTAGAAGATTATGAAGGGAATATGTTGGATGAGCCTAGAAACAGGATCTACTTGAAAACATATTATGCTTGAGCCCAAATATTGGGCGTAACACTTTGTATACTTGTGTATATTAGTGTATATATATTTCCCCTTTTGTCATCGACTTGCTTATCAAGTTTTCCCTTGGTTGGAAAATGTCAATGGAGTCTTTAGTTTACTTAGGATTCCCAGATGGTGCCAGTCATCATACATAGAACTTGTCTTCCATCGCTTGGGTTGTTTACTCACTCGAGGGTCAACTGGTGTCTTCAGGTGGCATTTTTCTAGGGCCATCAATGAATAACGTGGTTGAATATAGCGTTGTTATAGATCTTCTATGCGATGTCGTTTCACATGGTATTCATTCTTTAGAAGTTCTTCTGGACTCCCAGTTAGTAGTATGTCAGTTGAATGATAGTTATCATGTGCGTGACCCTACTCTACTCTGATGATTCCTACGGGTACGAATTTTGGAATGACATTTTGATTTTATCACTTATAATCACATACCTAGAAGTTCTAACTATTTATTCGATGCATATGATAATTATGTTTTAGATTGGCATTTGTCACATAACTAAAGTAAAGAAAACACATTCACCAATGTACACATTGTAATATAATTCAAGATGAATACCAACTCTTCTATATTTCATTTATTCAAAACTATGGTGTTATAGTACAAAATTGGGGCTCACACCCTCAAAATACATATACGGTTGATCAATAAAATAACCATGACATCTACACATATGGTGCCATATGTGTGTCATGATAACATCGTAAAAAAATTTCGAGACACCGAAAAGTCGCACCTAGGCACGGAGCACAGAGACCACCTGTCGTTGCATCGCCTGCAGCAGAACCTCTACCTGAACCATGAGAATTCTTTGCGTCAAACGAGACATGTTTCCTTGCACATTTTGA
>SNQJ01S0090177.1:33986-67021 GCA_010110895.2 Picea sitchensis | reverse complement strand
GATTGTAGTGTGCCCAAGGCCGAGCCCCGTTGTAAACCATGTTTTGAAAGGAATTGTAATTATGTTTTATAGGCTGGTGAGCCAAGTTCTTATAAGCTGGAGACTTATGTGTTTGTTAGGCCAGGGAGCCTAAGTTTTGAAGGCCAGGAGACTGTTGTTATACTTGTATGTATGCAGAACATTTAATAAAATATAAACACCGCTAGATGCAGACCGAACACGATGAATGAGTGAAGGGGGACTAAGAATCCACAGAGTGGGAAAGGAATTAGGGGCTGGAAGGTGGGAAAGGGGCTAAGTGTTGAGCCTGGGGGATAATCCTAGGGGGATTAAGCCTGGGAATAATATTTTAATATTATTCCAAAAAAAAAGACATGTGCATTTTGTGTTTTATTCTAAGTTTTGGCAATGGAGGACATACAAGGGTGATGCGCGCTGGTGGAATGCATGCAGTTCCATGAGTGACAAGTGTCAACCCTGACGCATGCGAATAAATGACCAGGGTGAGCCGTGAGAAAGGCTCCTTCTCCTCTTCCTCCTCCATTCGACCCTCAGACTACGAGAAGGTGAAATGGTCTGACTCCTGCAGAGAAACCCTTGTGCATCCTCTAAACCAAAAAGGCGTGTATCTGTGTTTGTTCCGGGATAGCCGGTACATCCCCTGTCTAAAAAATCCAAATCTGCATTGACCCCTGCGTGGATTTTTTGTCACGCATCCCCAACAACCAGAGCGTGAGTCTATCCCATGTTGGTGGATTGGGAAATAAGAAGTGACCTGCCATTGTTGAACCTGTTGCAAAGCCCGTGTCTGTTTTCCCCGTGGGTTTTTGTGACCACACAGTGCTAGACTGCGTGGGGTCTTGTTGGCCAGTGGTACAATGCTCTCTCCGGGTGAGAGAGGTGATTGAGGTTGGCAGAACAGGTTGTTGGCATGTGAGGGATTCTCTCCAGGTGAGAGAGTGCGTGGAGGAAGGAGAGGACTCCTGGAAGGAACCCTGTAGCTGCCACAGAGCCCAGAGACTCCTGGTCCAGCCTGTTCCTATAACCCAAGGCAAGGGAGATTAGCAGCCGAAGGACTGTCCAGGTGACAGAGAAGGTGTATTCTCCTGGGGTGGAATAGGCATGTGGGGAATGAGGGTCTGTGGGCAGTGAGCGTGGGAGGTTCCTAGGAGAGAATTCCTTCCTTGTGGTTGTGTGTTCTTTTCCCTGTAACCTCAACTAGCCCAGTATTCCTTGTCTTGGGGTGGAGCTTAGTCCCAGCTCGAGGGTGACCCACTGCTGAGCTGATGAGAAGTGTGGTCTAAGGCTAGGAGGTTCGTGGAAAGCCTGCACTTGATTGGTGGAATCTACCATTGATAAAGATAAGTATCTGATTATTCTTTAATCATGTTTTGCATGACTATGTTGCTTATGTATCATGTTTTCCGCTATGTATATGAATTAATATGAAAAACTAATTGCTTGTTGATTATGGAAGTAATTCATATGAATACTCTGTGTTGAATGTGTTTATTGTTTAAATGCATGTGGGTTAAATAACATTTGTATGAGTTATGTACAAAGTTGTGTTATAGTCTTCTTTTAAGAGCGAGTAAACCTTAGTAGTAGAAAAGGTGCGCTACAGTCTGCCTCACTGTCTTCCTACACACATGCCTTGCACTTTTTGTTCTTCTGCCTTTTATGCTCTGTGCACCACGTCCATTCAATGCACCATTCCTCTTCTATGCATTTCAACTACTTCACTCTGCCTCCTTCTACACACATGAATCACTCTCAACAACACCCAATCTCTTCTTTGTTCTGCATTTTGATTCTCTCTGTTCATCTTCTGCATCCTCTATTCACAATGCTTCTGCATGCTCTCCCCATGTCGAGTGCTCTTCTTAATAATCATTGCAAATATTCATCTTCTTTGGTGGTTAAACCCATGCGTCCATCATCACTGGGTGTTATGCCGAGATTCCTTATCCTCTCCAGCAGTCGAGACTCTTCATATTCTATGTCATAGTCGAGCTCATTCCCTGTGCTGCAGTTCCAGGCTCCAATGGTCTTACATCTGTCAATAGCCTCTATGAATAGTCTTCATGCCACTAGAAGATGCCTCAAGACACTTCATCTTCTCTAATAATCACCCTAAATCCTCTTCGAGTCCTCTGGCAGAAACCATCAGTCGTATCTAGCAATTACACTGTGAACCTTTAAGAAAACGCATCAGCAACTGAATCGCCAACTGCCCAAGAGTCATGATTCAGTTCTGCTAACTGAATCGTAACTGATCGATTAACTGTGAAGAGAAACAGTAGCCCTTCGATCATATTTCGAAGTATCCAACACCGTTAGATTACAAGCACAGGGTCTCGCATTGATTTCTCCATTTCGCATTTCGACATTTCGACATTTTGGCATTCCTGTGGTTAAGAGTCTTGAATATTCATGTTACGATCACCGAAAAGGAGCTTAGCTTGGTGCTATCTCCTCCCTCTCACATGACCACTGACGGTGGCCACAGCCTACACCAAAAGGTGTTTTTCGCATTTTGGCATTTCAACATTCCTTGTGATGAGATATCTTGACGCTCCATGTTTTGATCCCTAAAACTCTCAAAAATGAGCTTAGTTGGACTAGCTCCTTCCCTTCTCATGACCATCGGTGGTGAGCAAGTGCTTATCCACAAAGCACTTCACAATTCGCAACTTCGGGACTCCTGTGATGAAGAGTCTCGACTCTTCATGTTGCGATCACCGAAACTTTGAAATGGAGTTTAGCTCCACTAGCTTCTTCCCCTCACGTGACCACCAGTGGTGACCACAGGCTGCGCCAAAAGGCGTTTCACAATTTTTCATTTCAACATTTTGCGATTTCGCATATCGCGAATTCGAGAGGTTAGGGAACCTTGTTCCTTTGACTTTCTAGTCAGCGAAATGACGATCTTTCACCACGTGTCCTATGGACCCAACGGTCCAGATCTTATCATGATTTCAAAACTTCATGGGCTTTCATCTTGCCTGATCAATGGTCCACAATCTCCCTTTGATTGACGCCTCAAATTAAGTTGTGGTTTCCCATTTTGGCATTTTGCATTTCGACGTTTCAACATTTCTTTGATGAAGTGTTTCGACACTCCAAGTCACGAACCCTGAAATGATCTGAAGGTATTTCGGTGTTTCACATTTCGCAACTTCAGGACTCCTGTGATGAAGAGTCTCGAATATTGACTCCTCCAAATCCCAGTATCCGAAATGAAGTCAGATCAATGATACACAATCTTGATGATTCGACGGTCCACATCTTTTCATGATTTCGCATATCGCGAGTTCCTATCGTGATTTTCTTCCTTGACTCCTCCAACTCCCGGTATCCAAAACTCCAAAATTTCATGGTTTTTCATTTCATTATTTCATCATTCTTGTCGTGAGTTTCCTTGACACCTCCAACTCTCGGTATCCGAAATTACGAAATGGAGATTAAGTCGTGGTTTCGCATTTCACGATTTTCTACTGTGAGTTGCTTCCTTGACTCTTGGAGTTTACGTTTCTGAATGGGATCCAATGATCAATTGTTGAACTTGTCATTGCCATGCCATTATCCCTACACTGCTGGTCGTGATATTTTCCATCAATGAAAAACACGCATACTCTACACTATCTCTTTTGATCTTATCAAGCTTGCTCTGCTGCGTCTTCCCAAAATACTTCTGGTGCCCACCTGGCACATTCTTCCTGTACTTAAGCCATCGTCGTTGTTTTACTTTCCATCAATTACAAGAATACGCTGCCTGTAAAACATGCCAACAGAGTTCCTATGTTCAGATTTATATCTAAAGCTTGACTGTACATATACCAATAGATATGCTCATGTGCCTCATGTAAAGGAAATATTAGAATGAATATTTATATTTTTATGACTTATATATGTCTCTGTAGGTAAATTTATACATATATATGCATGTATATATACATGGAGTTGCACAAACATATAGTGTATTCATATACATAAAGATTTTATCGATCCTTGAACTACATGGTAATATAAGTAATTACCATTGACCAGATCATACAAAAGGCATAAAATTTACAGTCCTTTTTACATTACAACAGACCTATAAAAAAATATTTTCAATGGTATACAATGCATGCTACAGAGGCTGTACAATACTTAACAACTTATTCAAATGGTTTCAGAAATCCGTGTGTTCATTTAATAATAAAATCATAAATGATTTGTACAGCCGAAAAATCTTGGTTCAAACTATTACAGTAGAATACCCTAGGGTAAGGACCCGGTAACACTAGTAAATAGAACCTGATAATTTTAATTAGAATGCCAAAATCAGAAATCGAATACCTTTTTCGACAAAGGCGATTCCCTTGATCTATTTCCTTCGAACTATTTAATCCTGCAAAGGGAAAACGATAGATTCAGTAAACTGTGTTAAATTAATCGAATGAAATACATATTAAATATTAAGAAAGTGAATGATACTTAGCTTATAGTTGGCATAGAAGCAGTTCCCCACCAACGTTTAAGGACGATCCATCCATAGTCTAAAGGAGAGGAGTGGACCTGAGAATGGAGAGGAGTCTAAAGAAGAGAGGGCCCCATCATTAGTTTTTTGTAACTGAATATAATGCTTTAATACACAGGTAATTAAATCGTAAATTAAATAATGTAAAATAAATTACATAACCATAGCACATTCAAACCCTACAGAGGATAATTAATGCCTAGGATAAATCAGAGTTGAAATTATAGAATCACGTAGAGCTAGGATAACTAACACAGATCGCGGGTGTGTTTTTGCCAAAGGTAAGTCGTGCTCTCGTTTTTATCAGAGCATTTGGACTTCTTTCTATAACCACAAATAAATAATATGTTTAAATTTGTAAACAATAATATATTACGGTTTATGAATCGTACAGTGGGAAGAAGTTAGACAAGTCCAGTGACTGAGAAGTTTCACAAATTTGCAAATATCCTTAAATGCCACACAATAATTTTCATATACACAGAATGGGCGTTTTGATTATTTTCTCTCATAATATGAGTTCATCCACCATAAAATCTAAAGACATATACAAGACATAATTCAATGAATGGAAATCATTTATGAATGGGTGTCTTTAAAACACAGTAAGATCTTAATTAATCTAGGAGTAAACACAAAGATTAGTTTATGGAACAATCAGACAAGGAATGATCACCTTTACGACATTTCACTAAGGGAACTTTACAGACAGAAGGTTAAATATTACCCAATGGATAGTTTGGAGAAAACCAGATGGTAACAGGCGATGCGTGGAGTTCTATTCTTTAATTGGCACACGGGACGTGAACTAGGAGGACATCCTGTTTAGCTACCTGAGTGTTAAAATGCAAAGGATTTTGATGGTTTTTTAATCAAGAGAATATGAAACTAATGGCTTGCGTCCATGATACCTCAAGGGATTTTGCATTATGATTTTACTTTAAGTCATCCGAGAAGGAACGAGTCCCACTAGTGGGTAAGGTGAAGTCATAGCGCATGAAAAAGAAATACACCAGTTAAATCGTATGCTCATACTCACAAATAAATTTGTCATAATAAGAGTGCCATCATACAACTATAGAACAAAGTTACAGAATGCAAAGGTAGGATATCTCTCACATGGTGAGGCCGAGGATTTATGGGTAACTCCACAAGCACAAATAAAAAACCCTTAAGACTGAATAATGGTTGAGTAATTGCAACATTTCTTACAGGAGGAGGCGAAATAATACAGCGAGACAACCAAGAAATGCTGACGTCTAAAGGAGTCTCACAGACCCGAGTTTGAGAACTGTAAAGTAGAGAAGTGGACCGAGATGAAATTCTTATAGAAGAAGCAACCTATTACAGTGCCAAACTTAGGTATGCCTAAGTTACATGATGTGAGGTTTACCTTTTCATGTGTAGTAGGGGCACCAGATCCACTTGAAGCCTCTCCCATCGTATTTTTATTCAGGACTAGGTTGTCCATTCTTTCCAACCAATAACAGAGAAATGAAAAAACACGTAGAGAAAAAAACCTCGACATGCCTAGAGAAAAGTGTTACAATGAGTTACTTCGGGCCTCGTCAGACGAGTATAGTGAGGGCTACGCAATAGTACATCGCCATGTGAAATGATGGAGGTGGCCAGATTTGGTTGGACACAATGGTCGAGTGACAGTTCTAGGGAAGTATCTTTGTAGTCGGGGTTTTAATCGATGTCTGACATTCCTTTATTTCGACTTCATACTGTTTTATTATAGAGTTTTGATTCCATTTAGTTAGGGTTACAACTGTACCTTTTAGTCACGCCCACCTCTCATTAGCTAAGGTTTGTTCCTTCTGGTTCCAACTTGCTATCGAACTCGAGATTGGTGACTGGTATTGTTGGGGGTTTTCACAATGATACCAACTATTGACTGTATTGCTAGTCCTATTGTAATAGTGGTCGGAAAATTAAACATAGACACCTTACAATGAATGAATTATCATGATTTACAGGTTAATAAGTAAGACCCTCCTTTTGATAAAAATCTGCGATTTATATGATAAGGGAAATACCTATGTTATGGATCGAATTCCGTATAGGATCCCTATAATGTATAAGGTAATGTTTTAGCATAAATATGGTGGTAATACTAGTTAGGATTATAATATTTTAAGTGTTAAACTCTTTATACACTCACCTTTGAGCATGAATGATGTCAACTAGGAGACTTATCTGTTCACACATAATAACATAGGTGAGTGTGTATCTTAATGGGTAAACTTTAATGGTCATGGGTAGACTAGGGAATAATCAAGCTATCCCTTAACTATCACGCAATATGATTGTTGTATAGCATAGAGTAATTTCAAAGATAAAGTAATTTTTACATGATATTATAGTTTGTATGAATATAAGGATAGGGGTAAGCTTTTCGAAAGTCGATAGTTATGGAAAAACTAACCTACATATATTAAAGTTATGTTTTGAAATAGTTTTTGAAAATAAAAAAAGATTTAATGTCCCTGACAATTTATTTTTTTTATTTTGGGAAATTTGGGGTACATCACATATGGTATTAGAGCTGAAGGTTTTAGCAGTTGTACCTCAGAGCAGGGCCAAAAATTAGTTTAGTACATTTTATCCTGTTAAAAGAAAAAATAACAAAAATGCTTATTGTTACAAACAAAAAAAATTTGTTCTATTGTGATAATGGCAACACAGAGTGAAGAGTATATAAGACTTGAGGAGAATCCCGATCAAGGACCTCCTAAATATCCTGTACATAATAGTGAAGGAAGTTCAGCCACCCAGTTTCTGGAAACAATGAAGAACCTTATTGTGGAGTTGCAAGCGTTCAAGGCAGATAATGAGAAACTGAAAAAGGCACACGAAGACCAACAACAGATAAATGAAGTGATGTTGCATAACATCGTAACAAGGAAGATCCCAAAAGACAACGACAAGGAAGAAGAGGTCAACAAAAGAGCCTCCAAAAATTCAGGTCCTGAAGCAGAAAACAAGAATAGTTCTTTTGAAGGCACACAAACAGTAGAAAATAAAACAACCACTAGAAGGAAAAGAAAACAGATGGATCACCTAGAAGGTGAATTCAAGAAGATCAAACCGTCCACCTTTGACGGAGAGTACAGGATGGGGGAAGAGGTTGAAGCATGGTTACTGGATATCAAGAAGTATTTCTAGATTTATAATTATTCTAGTAACATGAAAGTTAGAATGGCCATTTATAACCTAGAAGGGAAAGCAAGTATCTGGTGGTTGGACCTGAAGTTGGCCAAGGGTTTAAAAGAGAAACAGATGGAATGGTCAGATTTTAAGAAATAGTTTAAGAAACAATATTTATTAGAAACTATGAAACAAAGACCAAAGAATTTTATGAGCTAAGACTTGAGCAAATGACCATGGATGACTTGATAAAAAAAAATCTTGAATTATTAAGATTTTTTTCATACATCAGGGAATAGAAAGTGAAAATCCAGCGATTCCTAAGCTCCCTACCATAGTCTTATAAGGGAAGAATTGAATTCGACAACCCCAAGACCTTAAGCGAAGTTTTTAGAAAGTCTCGGATGTGCTATGATGAGTACAAATAGTGGTATGAAATTCCCAAGTCTTGGAAGGATAAGAAACAAGACATAATGAATCAATGGAAGAAGGGCTTCCAACCAGCCCCTTTCCGAAATATGACAAAGAACTTCCAAAGGAATAATTTTCATTCCAATAACCAAAACACCCAAGGGGGAGGTAGAGCATTTAATCTTGGAACCAAGAAATTTGGGGACAGCCCTAGGGAACCGTTAAAATGTTGGGAGTGCAGAGAACCTCACTTAAGGAGACTGTCCACGTGTAACTTCCGCAGAAAGGACCATCGTTCATAACCTGCAAAATCCCTCTATAGTAGGAGATTTGGGAAGAAATGTACACAAAATTAATGTAGTTATGGATGGCCGACAAGATGATCATCAATCCACTATAGTGGATGTTGAAGGTAAAGATTGATAATAATCGTATTTCTATTTTAATTGACCCATGAGCTAGTTTGAGTTATGTTACTCCTGGTTTAGTTGATTCAAACAAGATTAAGAAAGTAAAACATGTTAAATCCTGGTTAGTGCAGCTAGCAACAAGGACTAAGAGGAAAGTAACCGATTTCATTTCTGATTGTGAACTCAATTTAGATGGCCAAAATATAAAGTTAAATCTGAATATTTTAACTTTGAGATCTTACGATATAATCATTGGAATAGACTGTTTAGAGAAACATAAAGTAATTTTGGATTGTTATGAAAAATCACTTACTTACAGAGACAAAAACAATACATCTAGGATAGTACAAGGCATTAGAAAACCAGTCTCAGTTAGGCAGATTTCAGCCATGCAGTTTAAGAAATGCATGAATAAAGATTGCCAGATTTATGCTATTCAAGTGACGAATCAGTTAGAAAATATAATGAACCTCCTCGTTACGACGACAAACCTCTTATAACAAGTGCAATTTTTTTTTCTTTTGTGTGTGCGTGTGTGTAGAAGGAAAATAAATACATTCGACTCTGCGTCGCCACACAATGACGAACGTGGTGCTTGCAATTGCAACAACAACATAACAATCTAAGATGCACATCAAGTATCTGGAAGCAAGGTACGACAATCAACCAACAAAATAAATAAGACTGACTACCCACCCGTCCTACCCTGCAATGGTTAGGACCTCCATGACACATAAGCAATGCTCAAGACCAGGTTCCCATCGATTTTGACCATTTAAGGTCTCAGGGATGGCGACTATTCTGAGGAACAAGGAGGTGTCTACATCCCGC
Organism: Picea sitchensis; assembly: GCA_010110895.2. NCBI lineage: Eukaryota > Viridiplantae > Streptophyta > Pinopsida > Pinales > Pinaceae > Picea > Picea sitchensis. The sequence goes on along the minus strand of SNQJ01S0090177.1, from coordinate 57,691 downwards.
CCAAGATAATCTAGACCAACTAAATATGCTAATAAAATAACATCAACGATGATCAGTGCACGATAGTGTTCCTTGAATCAGTCGTACATCACACAAATTCCAGGGTACAAGAGAATTTGATTACTAATCCATCAGTAAGTTCACAAATTACCCCTTTAGTGGTGGATGAAGTAACTACCCCAAGACCGTCCATACAGTCATGGTGCAAATAAAATAATCTCCTATGAATCATCCATCCGTTACACAATATTTAAATACAATTTAGCAAGAGAATAATACATGAAGAATAACAAGAAACACAAGAGCATAACTACGATTGAATTGATATAATTCTATTCTAATCATGATTATTAACTTGTTACGATCGGGTTCGTTCCAGTCAAGCATCACTTATCAAGTGATTCAACTCATGTAACAAGTACAACTCCTATGTAACTCACTGTGTAAGATAAAGAAATGAATCGTCTTACTCAAGTGATAAAGTAAGATTTTAATACCAATTCCATATCCACATGTTTAATATTTTTCTCAAGGTAATCATAAAGGATCAAACTTGATGAGCAATTAATGGAAGTAAAGGATTTTTTATTCATCTATTAAAATAATTAAAGGTTCAATACCTTTTAACAACACAAGACTTCAAGGCTAAATTACAACCCTATTCCAAGGTATCATAAGGTGGTCCCAATCTTTTAAGTAGTACATAAAGATATCAATGCCACCTTACACATCCAATTATAAGGTATAAGGGATTCAATCATAATTAGAATAAGGAAGGATCCCAATCACTAACAACATATTATCATATTGTACCTGGCTTTAAAGGACATTACAATTCATATATTATCACAAAAATAAAATTTTCATTATATCATCCTATGCTAAATGAGTTGTGGACATTTATAATACTTAAGGGATAAAGGCAAGTGTTGTGGAACCACTCCATTCATAACAAGAAACTAAACTAAGTCATGGATCTTCTAACCAAGGAAACCATATTAAACTAGAATGCTAACATCCATTGAATAAAAAGAGGAAAACAAGGTATTGATCATAAAGCTATTAACCATAACCGGGCATTTTATGTAATGCAATTAACAAGGAATTTAGAATAATAAAGATGCAATTAATAAGGCATTCAGGAATAATAAAGACGCAATTAATAAGGTATTTTGAAATAATAAAGACGCAATTAATAAGGCATAGATAAAATTTACTAAAATTTACTGAACTTGAAGAATCACAGCGAGAACTGGGGGAATGGAAGAGCTAAAACTGAGGTGGAAACAACACGCTAAGGCAACGTCTTAAATCCCCCAAAAATCGTGGGTAAAAGTGGCCATCCCAGGCAATGCATTAAAGCAATCGGTGGTCAAAAAACAAGAAAACATAGAGAATATTCACCAGCCAAGGATGAATCCACCGGTTGACAGTCAAGGTTATACTGCCCATCGACTCATAGTCCTCTTAAAGATGGAGTTCGCTGCCTCTTGTGCGGGCACACAGTCACTGTTTTAAACAAATACACAATCATAATTTGAAGGGGAAAAATCGTGGTAGTTAGGAGGAGCTATTTCAATGTCTGCACTACGTAAATTTGGTGGTAAATACTGTGGCAGTGGTAAGGCGGTAATTGCAGTGAAGAGAACATTGAGAGTTCAGTGCTCCAACGCTGAGATTTAGTGATAAGCGCTACCATTTCAGATATACGTAAAATAGTTCCTTCTTATTTATCCTTCCCTCTAACTATTAGTACGGGTGCTCTAAATGAGTATTAGGTAATGCCTAAAATGTGTACACGGTAGCCAAAGATCAAGTTATATCTATCTCCCAGATGAGGTAGGAGACTATGAATGGTAGACGTAGGTGACCGGATTCCAATCTCTGTAAAGTAGTAAAGGTAGCTGGAGGTCTCCAAGTGGCTACGATATAAGTACACAGTAATTTTCAGAGACAACCGGCGGCAATCAGAGGTAAGGATGCCTTGTACTCAGTATGAAAAATCACACCGAAGAAGACGCAAGGTTTCAATGGCTAGATATCAAACATATAAGGAAAATGCCTACAGGAAGTCAGCTCTTTTGCCAGCACACCCATATCACACATCTTTATTTGTAAACTTGATGCCAAGAAGATCGCTACTGCCAGAATAGAATAAACATGTGTCTTAAATCATCTTTAATATATCTAAACTGGTCAGGCCAAGAACGTCAGGCAATCAACTCGTTGAAATTCCATAGCCTAGAAAATTTATCCTTCCACGCATAAAAGCACAGACAAATATAACTCAAAAATGTAATGCATAATAGGAGAACGTATAGACCCCAAGCTAGATCATTGAAATGTCTGCAGAGGTTTTATCAGCCAAGGCGCGAAGAAAATTCAACAAGTTAAAAATGCACAGTGAAAGAGAAGGCAATGCCAATAACGTTTTTACAGTAGTTACAATTATAATCGACAAGTAAATAAATAAAAACAACCATTCAATCCATTTACAACCGATATTCCGATTTACAATAAGTCATAATGCATTATATTCTACTAAATAAAAATCATATCGTTGTCTTATCGCCCGCTTCGAATGACATCCCGCGCTCCATGCATCTCCTGCTCGCCAACCGTCGAGAATCTTCTTCCCTCTTAGCCCCCCGAGCCGTAAAGGGGCCACACACTATCTAGAGGGTTCATCTAGCTCCCAACTCACCTCACAAGGACGAACTACCACTCCTCTTCAAGCTGGGAAATCCCAACTCCCACAAGTAAATCAGTCAAGTCACTATTCCTGCAACGTAACGTTACGCTAACAGCTGATCCCCCTCTTCCTTCTCATTCCTCTCTTTTATAGAGTTTTAGAACTTCCATTATTTCCCTAAATCTCATTTAATTTAAGTTTTAATAAAAATCTTCCGAAAATTCTCCTTTGTACAAGTGTCATCCATCCCCCACTTTCCCCCAATAATTATTTTCTTTAATTTTTTAATTGTCTCATTTCCCTCACCCACCTAGAGTTACTCCTAAATTTACTCCTAGGTGTCCCTAGATTCCCTTACAGGTTTTAAAGGCTTTCCCTATTATGAAGTTGCTAATTTAGTTCAATTTAGAAGGTTCTTAAATGCATATTATTTACTAAGTTGACCTCCCGCTTTTTACCATAAGTTCCCCTCTTTCCCCTTTTATGTTACCTTCATTCCCTAGTTTCCTAATTTTTATATTTCCTTCTTTCCCCTTTTTATTAGAGCCAAAAATGACAATTGTGCAAGTTAACCTCTCTTCCCTTTTATTATAATTTAGTATCTTTTAAACTATCAAAAGTTAAAATAATTAATTTCTTACTCTCTTCATTTTACCCAAAAATTTATGAAGACCAAAATTATTACTCAAGTGGTTTTTATTTTAACTTTTTAATATTTTATTTTTATAAAGATATTTTCTTAAGGGTAGACAAAATTTTACCCCTTGCGAAGTTTTAGACTTAGAACTTAGATTCTGAACTGGGTGACATTTAATTAGGGAAGTTGTTTAAAAATTTCTTAACGTGTTAATTGTCTTAGGTCCATCTCGGTTCATACCTCCATCATCATCAATGCGACGTGCCCTTCAGGACACACTAGGTGCTCCAAGGGTGCCACTCACCTCATCTGTTCCCTTGCGCGACGTGCCCTTCAGGACGCACTATGTGCTCCAAGGGTGCAACTTGCCTCTTGATTGATTGGTAGACATCAATAACCCCAGGAGTCAACACTCCGGTAGGTGAACTTGTGGGAGACTAAGGGATTTTAAGGAATAAGGCCCCCGCCTTATTGCGCACCCCTTAGAATCATCGTGAGCGACTGTCGCAGTTTTCCCTCACGACATCATGGGTCCTCTCGAACTAGGTAATCGTTAACCTACAGTTTGAGCCACGACGAGAGTGCTAGTAGGCTATGGCAGGTCTGTTATCCACCCCTCTCCCTCAACATCTCTGGTAGTCGTGTGTGACCCCTTTATTCCATATGTGAGTCTGGTCGGCAAGCTATCGTCAGCCTGCATCATCAACAAATCATGTCAGAACATATCCACATCATATCATCTAATCATATGTACTAATATCATAGTAAAACAATCAAACCCCAACATCATATCATCTAATCATGTACTAATATCATAGTAAAACAATCAAACCTCAATAGCACACTCCCTCACTCCATCCGGAGTCCATAACCAAGGGGTTCCATCGATGCCTCTGCATCCTCAAGGTCCAAAACCCTGCACACTCAATAAAACCGAGTCAATAGCACCTGTCTATGTCGATGTAGTAAAACAACATGTCATCTACCCATGACGCATCATAATCAAAGACAATGTTTTAATAGAATAATAATCCAGATCACTTGCGACCAAGTGTCCTCAAAGAATAATTTCGCTCAATGCGACAAAGTGGGATGTTACAGAAAAGGAAGATAGACCCAGCCTAGAAGACTTTACCGTCTTACATGAGTTTAGAGAATTATTTATGGACGAAATACTAGAACTGCCTCCAAGAAGAGAGATAGATTTCTCCATCGATCTATTGCCTGGATCAGCCCCAATATCTAAGGCACCTTATAGATGAGTTTACCCGAATTAATAGAGCTAAAAATTCAACTTCATGAACTGTTGGACAAGGAATACATCAGACCAATTGTCTCTCCTTGGGGAGCATGAGTCCTTTTGATTAAAAAGAAAGATGGGACTTTAAGATTATGTATTGATTATTGACAGTTAAACAAGATGACGATTAAGAACAAGTATCCTCTACCCAGAATCAATGACCTGTTTGACCAAGTAGGAGGAGCAAAGACTTTTTCTAAGTTAGATTTAAGATCTAGTTATCACCAAGTTAGAATAAACTATGAAGATGTAAGTAAAACCACTTTTAGAACAAGATATGGACATTATGATTTTGTTGTTATTTTGTTCGGTATTACTAATGCACCGGCAACATTTATGTGTTTAATGAATAGCATATTTAGTCAATATTTGGATAAATTTGTTTTGGTATTTATTGATGAAATTCTAGTTTATTCGAAGACAAAAGAAGAACACGAAGAACATTTAAAAATAGTATTGTATACCTTAAGGAAACACAAGTTGTATGAAAAATTTGACAAATGTGACTTCTACCAAAAGAGAATACAGTACCTAGGACATGTAATATCTAAAGAAGGTATTGCATTTGACCCAGAGAAGATAAGAGCCATCATGGAATGACCTATCCCTAAGGATGTGGTGGACATCCGGTCATTCATGGGAATTACCAGTTACTACCACAGAATTATCGAGGGGTTATCTAAGATTTCATACCCAATCACATCCCTACAGAAAAAGGGAATAAAGTTTACTTGGACATAGAAATGTCAGGACAACTTTAACAAGATGAAAGAACTATTAACTAAAACACTTATTTTAAGGGTAGAAGACTCCGATAAAGACTTTACAGTTTGCGTGGTTGCGAGAAAAGAAGGCTTCGGAGGTGTCCTAACTCAATAAGGACACATTATTTGTTACGAGTTACGAAAACTAAAAGAGCATGAATGAAAATATGTCACATAGGACTTGGAATTAGCAGTTGTAATTCATGTGTTAAAAATGTGGCAACACTATTTAATGGGAAAAACATTTATGTTGCTAATCGATAAAAGTGGTGTGAAATTCTTATTCAGTCAACCAGATCTTAACGCAAGGCAAGAGAAGTGGTTGGCCTTCTTGAGTGAATTCAATTTTGAAGTGAGACACATCAAGGGTAAATAAAACAAAGTTGGAGATGCCTTAAGTAGAAGAACTAATGTACTATTTGAGATAAGATTTAGCAGAGAAGAAAGCGACATTTAACAAAAGATAAAATTTGCAAGTTGTAACGACGAAAAGTACGTCAAAACAATAACAAATTTACAAGGTAATACAAAAAATTTGGACAAAATAGATTTGAGTTTGGATAGCAATGGACTGCTAAGATTCAAAAACAGGTTGTACATACTAGATTCTGCTGAAATAAAGCTAACAATTTTGGATGAAGTGCGCAAAAATCCATATTTTGGTCATCCAGGATACCAGAAAATGGTAACAACCTTGAGGAAGTTGTTTTATTGTCCTAACATGAAAGGTGAGACAACTGAATACTTATCTAAATGCCTAGATTGTCAACAGGTGAAGGCTGACCATCAGCATCCAACCGACCTGCTACAACCTCTACCTATACCAAAATGGAAGTGGGAGACTATCTCACTAGAATTTATCACAGTTTTGCCTAAAAATCAAAAGCATAATGATTCGATTATGGTAGTAATTGATAAACTTATCAAGTCTGCACATTTTATTCTTGTGAAATCTACTTATAAAGATATTAAAATCGGTGAAATATTAATGAAGGAAATATTTAGATTGCATGGTATTCCTAAAATGGTGATTTCAGATAGAGATGTCAAATTTACATCAACGTTTTGGAAAGAATTGTTTGCAGGGTTAAATACTAACCTGAATTTCAGCACAAGCTAGCATCCACAGATGGATGGGAAAATTAAATGAACGAATCATATTGTGGAAGATATGTTATGAATGTATGTAAGGACGAAACCAACTAAGTGGGAGGAATACCTACACTTGGTGGAATTTGCGTACAAAAATGACTATCAGACTTCAGCTAAGATGAGTCCCTTCGAAGTACTATATGGAAGAAAATGTACAACTCTGATTAGATGGGATAACCCATTTGACAGACTTATGATGGGACTAGAAATGCTTCATGAAATGGAGAAAATGTTAAGAAAGGTACAACAAAATTTAAAAGAGGCACACGACAGATAGAAAAGCTACACAGATTTGAAAAGGAGACACCAAGAATTTCAAGTTGGAGACCACATGTATTTGAAATTCAAATCAAGAAGAAGCTCACTGAATCTAGTGAACTATTCAAAGTTGGCACCCAGGTTTGGTGGTCCATTCGAGATCTTAGATCAAATTGGACCCATGGCATATCAACTTGCACTCTCTACAAATTTAAGAGGTCATATTTTTTTTCATGTTTCTTTGTTGAAAAAGTATATTCACAATCCTACTTACATAATTGATTGGAACATGGTGCACATGGAACTAGAAGGCGAATTCCAAGTGGAACCTCTGTGCATTCTAGACAGGAAAGAAATAGTAATATGAAACAGAGACATCGCCTAGGTAAAAGTGAAATGGAAGAACTTTAGTCTCGAGGAGGCCACTTGGGAGATAGAGGAAGATTTGTCAAAATCTTATCCAACCCTATTCCGAGGGAGGAATGAACACTAAGGGCAATGTTGTACTGAAGGGGGAGAGGATTTAATATCCCCAAAAATAATTAATTATTAAAGTTTGTGTGCACTTAGGAATAAAGTTTTGTTTTTGGAAAATTCGTATTTGGAAAATTTTTTCCATTTATGGAAAATCCGAATTTGGAATTTGATTATTTGTAATTAATTATTTATGACTGTTGGGAAAACAATTTGATTTTCTCAACTAACTCTTTGACTGTGACACATGTAAAAAACAAATATTTTTATATATTAATTGTTGGAGGACAAATGGAATAGCCAGGTTGAAAACAACTGGCCATGACTCCATCAGTGGGTAATAGACTTGAGTTGCCTTAGGGATGAATTTTACAAGTGAAAAATGAGGAATTTGACCACTAGAAGCCCCTAAAAATCAGGGATTTGTAAAGATGTGAATATTCCCAAGGAGGGAAAACTACCTAGGCACAAGATTCTCATGATATACAACATACGGGAGGAGGCATGACGTTGTTGAGTATGTTGGAGAAAGGATATTACTTGTTGTTATGAACACTATTTAGTGTGATTCAAGGGAATTTTTTGATCTGAAAGGAGGACTGTAGTAGAAGAGGATCATTTCAATTCACCCTTATGGACTCATGGTCAGGCTAGGGGGTGAACGAAGCAAGTAATTTGGTTGTTCTGTTCCAGTTTTAAGTTTTATTCAGATAAGTACCTTTACTTGTTTTTGGTCAGAATTATGTTGGTTACAAATTATTAGGGATATGATGGGTTTATGTGATGTTAGTGCATATGTAAATGAATGATTGGATGTATAAAAATCTATTGTGCATCATTGTTAGTAGAAGGATGAGTTCCTGTGTTCAGATTTATATCTAAATCTTGATTGTACATATACCAGTAGATATGCTCATGTGCCTCACGTAAAGGAAATATTAGAATGAATAGTAATATTTTTATGACTTATATATGTCTCTGGAGGTAAATTTATACATATATATATGCATGTAAAGATACATGGAGTTGCTCAAACATATAGTGTATTGATATATAGAAATATTTTATCGATCCTTGAACTACATGATAATATAAGTAATTAACATTGACCAGATCATACAAAAGGCATAAAATTTACAATCCTTTTTACATTAAAACAGACCTATAAAAAAATATTTTCAATGGTAAACAATGCATGCTACAGAGGTTGTACAATACTTAACAACTTATTCATATGGTTTCAGAAATATGTGTGTTCATTTAATAATAAAATCATAAATGATTTGTACGGCCAGAAAAACCTGATTTAAACTATTACAGTAGAGTACCCTAGGGTAAGGACCCGGTACCACTAGTAAACAAAACCTGATCATTTTAATTAAAATGCCAGAATCAGAACTCGAATACCTTTTTCGAGAAAGGCAATCCCCTTGATCTATTTCCTTCGAACTATTTAATCCTCCAAAGGGAAAACGAAAGATTCAGTAAACTTTGTTAAAGTAATTGAATGAAATAAATATTAAATATTAAGCAAGTGAATGATACTTAGCTTATAGTTGGCATAGAAGCAGCATAGTCTAAAGGAGAGGAGTGGAACCGGGAGTGGCTGATGGGTACCCTCACAAAAGAAGACGGGGCCTCATCATTAGTTATTTGTAACTGAATATAATTCTTTAAGCCTCAGGTAATTAAATCATAAATTAAACATTGTAAAATAAATTACATAACTAGAGCACAGTCAAACCCTACAGAGGGTAAGTAATGCCTAGCATAAATCAGAGTTGAAATTATAGAATCACGCAGAGCTAGGATAACTCACACATATTGCGGGTGTGTTTTTTCCAAAGGTAAATCGTGCTCTCATTTTTATCAGAGTGTTTGGACTTCGTTCTATAACCACAAATAATTAAATGTTTAAATTTGTAAACAAGAAAATATTACGGTTTATGAATTGTATAGTTAGAAGAAGTTAGACAAGTCCAGTGACCGAAAAGTTTCAAAAATTTGCAAATATCCTTAAAATGGCACACAATACTTTGTGTATACAGAGAATGGGCATTTCTATTATTTTCTCTCATAATACGAGTTCATCCACCATAAAAGCTAAAGACATATACATGACATAATTCAATGAATACTCTTTTACCATATCCATTCTAGAATTCATTTATGAATGGGTGTCTTTAAAACATAGTAATATCTAAATTAATCTGGGAGTAAACACAGACCTCTCGAACAGAGGGTCATTAGTACAAGGGATACTTATGCCTACACTACTTAAAAACACAAAGACTAATTTATTCAATAGTCAAACAAGGAATGCTCACCTTTACGACATTTCACTAAGGGAATTTTACAGACAGAAGGTTAAAGATTACCCAATGGACAGTTTGGATAAAACGAGATGGTAACACGCGATGTGTGGAGTTCTATTATTTAATTGGCACGCAGGATGCGAACTAGGAGGACAACCTGTTTAGCTAACTAAGTGTTAAAACGCAAAGTATTTTGATGACTGTTTAATCAAGAGAATATGAAAATAATGGCTTGAGTCCATGATACCTCAAGGGTTTTTACATTATTCTTTTACTTTAATTCACGACGATAAGGAATGAGTCCCACTAGTGGGTAAGGTGAAGCCATAGCGCGTGAAAAATAACTACACAAGTTAAATCATATGCTCATACTCACAAATACCTTCGTCATCTTAAGAGTTCCACTAGACAACTGCAGAAAGGAGTTACATAATGCAGAGGTAGGATATCTCTCACATGGTGAGGTCGAGGATTTATGGGTAACTCCACAAGGACAAACGAAAAACCCTTAAGACTGAATAATGGTTGAGTAATTTCAACATTGCTTACAGGAGGAGGCGAAATAATACAGTGAGACAACCAAGAACTGTTAATGTGTAAAGGACCCTCACAAACCCTAGTCCGAGAACTGTAAAACCAAAGAAGTGGACCGGGATGAAATTCATATAAAAGAAATAGCCTATTACAGTGCCAAACTTGGGTATGCCTAAGTTACAGGATGTGAGGTTTACGTTTTCATGTGCAGTAGGGGCACCAGATCCACCTGAAGCCTCTCCCATCGTATTTCTATTCAGGACTGGGTTTCCCATTCTCGTCGTCTAGTAACAGAGAAATGAAAAAGCGCACAGAGAAAAAACCCTCGAAATGCCTGGAGAAAAGTGTTACAATGAGTTACCTCGGGCCTCATTAGAGGAGTATAGTGAGGGGTACACAATAGTACATCACCATGTGAAATGATGGAGGTGGTCGGATTGGGTTGGAAACGGTGGTCGAGCGACAGTTCCATGGAAGTACCTTCGTAGGTGGCCATAAATGGTTTAGTCAGGGTTTTAATCAACAACTGATATTCCTTTATTTTGACTTCATACCGTTTTATTACAAAGTTGTGATGCCAGTCAGTTAGGCTTAAAATTGTACCTTTTAGTCACGCCCGCCTCTCTTTAGCTAAGGGTTGTTCCTTTTGTTTCCAACTTGAATTCGAACTTGGGATTGGTGACTGGTATCGTTGGGGGGCTTCACAACAATACCGACTATTGACCATATTGTTAGTCCTATTGTAATAGTGGTCGGAACATTAAACATAGACACCTTACAATGAATGAATTATTGTGATTTACAGGTTAATAAGTAAGACCCTCCTTTTGATAAAAATATGTGATGTATATGATAAGGGAAACACCTATTTTATGGATCAAATTCCGTATAGGATCCCTATAATGTATAAGGTAATGTTTTAGCATAAAGATGGTGGTAATACTAGTTAGGATTATAATAGTTTAAGTGTTAAACTCTTTATACACTCACCTTTGAGCAGGAATGATGTCAACTAGGAGACTTATCTGTTCGCACATAGTAACATAGGTGAGTGCGTATCTTAATGGGTAAAATTTAATGGTCATGGGTAGACTAGGGAATAGTCAAGCTATCCCTTAATTGTCACGCACTATGATTGTTATATAGAATAGAGTAATTTCATAGATAAAGTCATTTCTACATGATATTATAGTTTTTATCAAGAGAAGGATAAGCGTAATCTTTTCGAAAGTCAATAGTAATGGAAAAACTACCCTATATATATTAAAGTTATGTTTTGAAATAGTTTTCGAAGAGGAAAATAGATTTAATGTCCCTAACAATTTTTTTTATTTTTATTTTGGGAAATTTGGGGTACATTACAGTTTCCCTGTACATTTTGAAGCACTCTCACAGCGTCTCCTCCCACTGGTTCATCCCTCTTGTGCCTCCGTCGGTGTCATGGGAGTCCATTTGGTCATCATGGACCCACATCTACGCAACATACATTTTTTAATTAGTACTTAACATCATCCAAAAATATTTTTGTTTTTTCTTTTACAAAAATAAAAAAAAATGAAATATTTAAAAACATTTTCATACCTATATCTCCGCCGGCGGAACCTAGTGGTAATGGCATGTTCAGATCTCCTTTAAAGTATCTCCCTGCATATGGGTATTCATCCATAACTATCACCTTCTAACACCACCAAAATAAAAACTCGTCATTGTAGGGTGTTGGTACCCTACCACCCCCCAACAGTCTCATCAACTCGGTCCACCATGCCATGGTTGGATCATGAGGTCCATGTAGAACAATATGGACTCTAGGGCCCAATCCTAGAACCCACCCGAAGAAAAAACTACATAATATAGACACAAACACAAAGTTCCTCTTTCTACCTTGTTTGCATGCCTCTGCATCTGGATCCTAGTAGTTCACCATCATTTGGAGCAGTCTCACTTGAGCCCCCATTCCTTTGAGAGCCCAAAATTTATATAGCCCACATATTATTAATGTCATTATGTCCTCTGGATCTCTTTCTATTGTAACATGAACCTCTTCATTCTCTCTTTCTCTCCACTCTAACACCATCCTCCAAGTTTATAATCAAATTCTGAGTCAATGTCGTTTAAAAATTTCAACTCATGGACTTGTATGCGAGTTGCAGTTTACACAGTCGTGTATAGGGATGCATATACGTTGTTTGTTTTGATAAAAATCATGTATAGGGATGCATATACACGATGCAATGAATTACAACCTGCGTACACCCTAGTTTCTAATTTACACCTTAAAATACTAAAAAATTGAGGCCTAAATTAAAATTTTAAACCAATAGAAATGAAGAGAAGGGCAATAAGACTTACTTGGTCCAGATGACTTTTATAACTAGTATGAATTTGCATTTGAACCTCATTTATTACTCATAAGAACGTTGACCTATACCTATGGGACTCCCATGACTCTAGTTTAAGATATTTTTTGATTATCTCAAAAAGAAAAAAAGATTACTGAGTGAACTTGTCTCTTTCACACTCGTAAATTGGATTTGAAAGGACATCTATTTGGTGTAAGTTTAACAAATTTTCAGACCAAGTAGACTAAATTAATGAAAAAGTAAATTCTTTGGAGTTAAGTTGCAATTGCATATCACTCTCTTTCTTGTAGTATTGAGCCTATTTCCGGTTCCTTCTTTCACATTATAAGTTTATTATCTCAACAGTTTGCATCACCAACCAAGAAAATCCTTTTTTATATCCTTTGCATATTGACACCCTATACCCTACGAGGAAACATTCCCCTGAGTGTCCATATCCTGCACACACCTCCTTTCATTGAACATAGGTATTTTCCACTGCTGGAACCAGTTGCTTAATCGCGACACTCATTTCCTCCAATATAGCATAACATTCATTTGTCTATGAAAAAACAAAAAAAAGACGGGCGGGAAAAGAATATTATCTCATCTTGGAAGTAGTCATGTCGCCTTTCAACAGAGAAAAAACTTTTGAGTCCACTTGTCATCTAAATTTTGGGTTTAACATGACCTTAGGAATCCAAGCTCATTACCTAAAGTTTACTCCTCTGACTGGTTACTCTTCCAGTCCCTATGGAGAGTTTTACTGGTGCAACCTCCTACATCACAAAGTTTCATCATTGAGTATATGCTACTAGATTCCTCCATATGTCTCATGCTCTTGTTCAAAGCATGTCTATCAGCCTGTGTCAGCCATTTCCCAAAACTCTTGACTTTGCATTTCATCCATACCCTCAATACGTCTCAGAGTTACATGAAGCTATAGTCCTACTGTGCACCCTGGTCCTACTTTCATTTTGGGTAGGTAACCTTCAATCCAACAGTTGACATCTCCTCATTGGTTGCTAACTGGGGGGTTTCCCTTTTGTTCGGCGACAATAAATCTATTCACACATTGGGATTCATGCAGTGTCTTGGATTCCATTATCCTTATTGGTGGTTTCCTCTCCTTTGTTGGTAGTTTTCATCATTGGATTCTATTCAGAGGGTCTTTTTCATGCACTGCTTGCATCTGGTGCATGTGAAAGAGGAACATGGTCATTGGTTCGTGAACACGTTCTTCATCCGAGTTCCTCCAAATAATCAAGATTCTTATTTGTACCTCATGATGACTAATGAGAGATGCCTTAATTCTCTCCTTTTAGTGAGTCTCCTTCCATAGACTTCAACTCATCTATTTTGGAAACGAGACCTAGAGTCCTATGAGTACCTAGAGGCTTGCAGTCATCAGTGGCAAGTTCTCTCACCATTGATAGTTTGGAATACATCAATGTCTCTTGATCGATGAATTATTCAAATGTTCAACCTCAACACCTTTATTCACACTTATAAGAATATATTGTGTACCTTGATACCTACTTTCATTATTGGTAGGTTGTCTCGCGGTTGTTAACGGTATACCTTAATGACCGGTAATCAAACAAAGTCTCATTGTGTTCAACCTCAACTCATTTATTCACATGAAGTAGACTTTCACCTTTAGGGGATCATGTATAAGACTTGAAGACATCATTTCATAGTCACATATTTCCTAAGTTGTTTCTATCATTGACTGGACTAGTTCCTATATGACTTCAATGATCATGCGAGATCAGATTGTACTCCATTGTATACATATATCTTCATATTGGCTTTGAGACTGGTTCTCACTAGGCCTTGTTCATGACTATGATAGCCTTTGGCATGTATCTACCTTTTTATTTCCCATTCATGACCATGAAAAGTTGTTTGGTATCTTTCCATGTGGATTTGCAGTGTAACTCAAATTGGCAACCATGTGTACAAATTCATTATGGATTGTAATATTTGTATGAGAAACTAGTTCGTCCAGCTGGGTTTCCATTACTCCACTTCTGGGAATTATAATTATTTCAACCATCACAGATACTCCTCTGACCTCACTCATTAGGGGGCATTTGTTATACCAATATTTTCATCACCCCATGCAACTTTCTCAGAAGGCCTTTTCCATTTCCCTATGCAGAATTGAAGTCCCTTTTTGCAATTCCCAGAGCTAAAAAATATGTTTTTCCATATATACACGCCCAAATAGTGATACAACATACATATATGCAAGTTGCACCATTATAGCCCGCACACAGTGGGTTTTGTGTCCAAAATAAAAAATGGTGTCGAGTTTCCATGTCACGTCATGAGATCCATGATCGTTTACCTTCTATATACTGGAAACGTTATGAATCGACCCTTTAGTTCCATTTGAAGGCTATAAATGGTCCAGATCTAGGATGTAGTATTAGAAGAAGAATTCAACATTGAGAGAAAAGTTATTATGGAGAAACTATTCACTTCATATTGAGTCTGCATCCCTTTTTCCTTTTAAGTCTTAACACATTGTTTAACCCCCAAGCTCTTCCTTCTTTGATGAATAACCTCATTGTCTCTCTTTTATGAGCTTTCCTTTCGTGGATGATTGAAGTGGTGGAGGCTCAGTTGGAAGGGACTTAGTTTATCTGTTCCGAGACATGACAACATGGAAGTTTGTCATTCATACACTTATGTTGATCATATTTTAATAGAAATACTTTTTTCTCGTCCAATTAACGTCTTGCAAATATTTGAATTGTTATTCCATGGGAATATTTGTTATGAATATTGATGGATTATGCTATTATATGTGCTAACTGTATATATTATCACCATATTCTTGTGTATCTTTGTTGTTGAGGACAAGTTGTAAGAGTATAGATTTGAGTCAAGTGCTCAACGATGGCCTTCTTCGAACATCCAGATGAGGTAGGCTCTTTATCTTGCCTTGTTAGCATATTTGTTTATATAGCATAATTGAGACTAGAGTTGATTTCTATAGTCATTATGTTTATTGTGTTTTACCCCATGCCATAGAGTGATTTTCCTCATAACAATATGGGTTCTTCACCAAAATTATGAACCAAGAGATTTTGGCAAGGTACTCACGTGAATTCCATGAGAAGCTTATTCTACCCTCAAGTGTATGTGTGTAAGAATACAACAAGAACAATAACAAATAAAATTTTAAAAATATAATTCTAGATTTTTCATGTTTGAGAGGGATCAAATCATAAAGGTGTAAACCTCAAACTTTTACACCCTAAAAAATAAATGCACATTCATTTTTTTAAATTCTCAACACTATATAAATCTATATTTAATGGATCAACGATAGTTGATAGTAAATTGGCCATTTAAAAAATTAAAAAGGCATAGTTTAATGAGTGCTTTACTTCTTTAAATTAATAAATTATTAATTAAATTAAAATTTAGTCATCAACATGTTTGTAGGCCAACCATTTGTGTAACACCCCACTTTTAATTCTAGTTTAGCTTTGTATATTGTAAATACGATGTATGACTACAGGCTAAGTGATGTAATATGTAAATGATGTAGATTGAAAATAGTAAAATGAAACACATCACTCGCTGCTAGAAGGGTAAGGACCAGAGTCATGGGGGGATATGATTTCACAAAAGAGGGGGCTAATGGATGTTTTGAGGGGTTTCCACTCTCCTTGAGTCTTAAGCCACCTTCATAAATCAAGTTTTCATTTAGCTATTTGACCCTTTGTCTTATTAAGCACTCAATCACTGAATTCATGTAAGAGGTCGGGTGACAAAGTTAGTAAACTCAATTATGACACATGGTGTTTGAGTGTGATCATATTTTAGGGAAGAGTGTGAGTCAAAAAAGCATGGGGGAAGAAAAAAAATTAAATTCAAGTAGGAAAGGGAAACATTTTTTTGTCAGAACAACAAAAGAAGAAGAAAAACTAGAATTTAATACTTGGAAAAAGTAGACATCCCTAGAGGGAACTGAAAAAAACTTGTTGAAGATGAGAATTATATGGATAATGAGGTTGTTATGTTATGTCTATGAGTGAATTTTGGGAGAAATTATTTGAAGAGATTGTGTAAAGGTTTTTGTGGGCACTCTTATTGAAGTTGGATTTCTTGGAGCCCCAATAGAGATATTCCTGGTCATTATGTGTTGGAGCCCTAGAGGTGATGGAGATTGTTTGAGGGACTATGATGGAGAGAAGGAAATCTCATCTCTTAATTTGTCAGAGGGATTATGGCGTAGAGAAGGAAATACCATCCTTTAAGTTGTGCAGAATGAAGGGGAAGAGATATGGGTGGTTGAAATGGTTGTAGGAGTCTCGTGATTGTTTTAGTGATTTCTGGGCTATTTGAGAGGACTGTTGTAATACCCATGCTTCCCCAAGTTTATAAATATAACTATAACTGGCCAAGATAATATGGAAGAATATATATGTGTGAATGTGGATTTGATGGACCATTTTTTTATAAAAGGTCAATGTATGTACTTTCTGTTATTAATAGAAAATGGATAAGTATTGCATAATTTCTAGAAGGGGGTTTTGCCAAGATAGACCACAGATGCTATGAAAGAGAGGGTGAGGGAAACCAAAAATGGTTGAGATTACCCCTACCAAACGAGTTCCTTACTGGAATTAATGGCTTAGACCCAGAACAACTCTCTGACCCAGAAATGAATTACCAGTCAGAGTGGTAGATGGAAGAGTCCTCCTAAAGAGTTAATGAGGAGATGGGACAAAGTACCCATCTGCAAGACTTCCAGACATGACCACGAGCTGGGATTTCAAACCCGTGCAACCTTGCTGAGGAAGGCAAGAAAAAGGTAATTCGTGGGATTTTGGACCCATGCAGCCTTGCGAGGAAGCAGAGTTGAGAGACTAATCTTGAGAAGAGAAAAGAGCATTGTGCGTTTCTCTAGTTTGTGGAAGAACTGGTAAATAAGCTCGTTCTGGGCATATGAAAATGTAGGCATAGTTTTCATTAGAAGATGGTAAAAATGTTGACGAGTGACTGTTGAAGTACTCGTACAAACCTCTTTTCTTGGTACAAAGAAAATTAGTTGCCAAGATCCTGTAGGAGGAGTAGAGTAACCTCCATCCCTAAATGACACTGAGAAAGAAGATAAAGTCTCTCTCAGAGCATCATGGTCTAGCTCGAGGGTGGCCAGCAGTAAATCCATTAAGGAGTGGATGTGCCTATGGTTGGGTGGAAATAGGCACCCCTTTAAGCAGTCGCTTCATGGTTCCTGGTTTATGATAAGTATCTTCATACTCTATGTATTGAAATGGAAATGATGATTGGATATATATGTTTATATGTCTATGAGTGCATTCTTTATTGAAATATTAAGGTAGATATATGTATGATCTCTCTGTTAGCTCATGTTTTTCAATGGCCTTTTACTTGCCTAAATTTGGAAGTTAAATAGTCGTGGGATGTAAGCCTACAAGAGGGTCAGGGTAGGATTTAATGTGATGTTTAAGTTCTACCAACCTCTACAATCTACCTTCACAAGAATACTAAGTTCAAACCTTATGGAAGGAGGGTGCCTCCTTTAGAATGTTTTACTCGTATGACTGAGAGCTCATGCTAATGTCCTTCACCAATTCACGGCTAATAGATTAGTGCATGGCCCACGAGAGTCTTTGAAGGACCCATGTGATCAAGGTATGGGAACCCTGCGTTAGACCCAAAAGGAGATAAGCCTTTCTGGCTTCGGGACTCCAAGAGTTAGGAGATCCAGAAGGTTTTGACCCTACCATTTATAAATTAGTTGAATAAAACGAATGGTAGCAGTTACCCACAAGGTTGATTGGCATATAGAGATTTCCTTATCTGAGACAGATAGATTTTACCCACTGTTAAACCTTGATCCATTCAGTTATCATGAGGTAACATGAACCACGAATCTGAGGGCGTTCGAGATCCCCTTGACCGTTGGATCCATGCTAAGGTAACTTTGGAAAAGTCCTACTTTGGGAGAGTAAAGAGACCATAATGACGAAACCCCCAAAGGTCGGAGTTGCAAAGAAATGAGAACCATAGATTTAGGGATCCTTCAGGATCTTCCCCGACTATTGGATTTATGCCAAGGTTAGTCAAACATTGACCACTCTAGGGGGAAGGGGTTGGCAAGCGAGTTGATCACCCGAACGTCAAATTCACGAAGTAATAAGAGCCGTAGATATGAGGACATTTATGGTTATCCCCTGAGCGATATATCTAGACCATGGTCAGCATGATGCTGACTACTTTGGGAGTAAGGAGGAATTTGCACTACTAATCCCCCAAATGATGAAGTTATGAAGTAACGAAGACCGTCGATCCAGGGGTTACGTGGACACACCTCAACCATGAGATTGAAGGGTTTGGGAGGCTATCAGTTTGGATGATGTGGCATAGTGATGTCATCCATGCTGACGTGGATCCATGATTAACTTCTCATGTGTCACCTATATTCGTGCATTTAGTATACCCTATAGGCCCATTAACACATGACACGCGTCATCTCTTCATGGCCACGTATTACACCTGGAACTTTCTCATTTGGTCCATTTGGTGGGTGGAGTGTTTGGGACACACCTATCCTTTCCCCGGCGTCTAGTATGTCATCAAGTGGGAGGGTTGACCCTTTGGGATTTCAGAGGATTGGGACACAGCGTTGAGAATAGGCTAAAAGGCCCGAAGGCCCAAGCCATGTGGAGTGATTTCGGTCTCCTTTGGGAGTTCTGGATTCCGGGACTCTAGAAGATAGGCATGCATAAAGGAGAAGGGATGTTCAGTGCCAAAGCACTGAACGTCAAACTCCCTCTAACCCAGGTGTTCAGTAAAGGATGTATCCCGCCATTTGATTGGACTATGTATGAACCTTCTCTATGGGTGTAGGAACTTGGGGAAAATATGAATGAGGTGGAACCACATGGGCGCCATGTGGTTCATGTCTGATCTTTCCTGAAGAACTTTGGGAAGCCATAACTTGAAATCCAGAGCTCAGTTTTGAGTCTAGTAGTAGTTGTTATAGAGCTACGACTGAGTAGAAGAGAATGGAGATCCTGGAGGGATGATTTGAGATGACTAAAGTAAGTGAAAAATATATGCCCCATCCATAGAAAGGGTACTTAGGGGTCGGGTGTGTTACAAATTGGTATTAGAGCATGGTTACAACACTTGGCCTGCTTGAGCTCATGAACGGGTTGCTCAAAAATATTATTGGAGAACTTTTAGGGATAACACCATATTTTACCCCTCTTAAGAGACTTATTTAAACCTCTACTGAAGGAAGGAATGAAAACTTTATGTTGTGGTATATGTTTTGAAATTTGAACCATGTGTTGCTCATAAAACTAGTAGATATTTAACTAACATAAAATGTTTTATCAACACTCAAGCAGTGAGTGGACCATGGGAAAAATACAACATAAAGGATGGTGACACACCATGGATTGGGTAAAATCTCCCACAATAGAGAGGAATATTTTGATGAAAGGAGGGCGGTGGAAAGCCCTCCAAATTTGGTTGAAACTATACGAAGCCTTGTGGAATAATTACAGAGCTACAAGGATGACAACGAAAGGCCGATAAAAGAACATGAAACGAAAACTGAAATTAATGAAGTTCTACTACAAATCCTATCAGATATAGAAAGGAAGCTACAACATGGAACAACATCCAGTCCTGTGGACAGACATCATACTAAGAAAACCCAAATTCTACCTGAGATAGGAAAGCATGGTCTCTAAAGTGGCCACACAAGGAGGAGCACCTCAAAGAAGGTCGGACATGGAGCCAAGAGACACTCATCATAAGAATCCTTTGTTGAGGAAACTAAAAACTCCAAGGAATATTCTAGTAGAAAAACTAGTTCTCATTCCCAGAGGAAAGGAAAGAATAGGAAACATTCCAAGAGTCATGACCCTGAAGAACTCAAGAAAGATAAAACACCCACTTTCGATGGAGAAATTAAGAAGGGGGAAGAAGAATAAGTTTGGCTGCTTCTCCTGAAGAAGTACATTAGAGTCCATGACTACTCTGAAAATTTAAAGGTTTGAATAACCATTTTCAACCTGAACGGGAAGGCTTAGATTTGGTGGGAAGACCTTAGGAATGTGAAAGTAATCCATGAGAAGGAATCATCATGGAAACAATTTGAGAAATATTTCAAGAAGAAGTATCTGTCAGAGAAATACTTTGATGGGAAGACCAAGTAGTTCTATGAACTCAAGTTGGGACAACTCACAATAGATGAATATATCAACAAATTTCTTGAGTTGATGAGGTATGTTCCCTACATAAAGGATGAAAAGGTAAATGTTGCAACGATTCATTAGTGGTCTTCCTTAGTCCTACCGAGAAAGAATTGAATTTGATTAGACAAAGAGCTTAGAAGACACTAACTGGAAGGCATGGTATTGCTATGAGAAATTCAAGAATAAGACAAAACCCCATGAGGACTGGAAGAAGAAAAGCACTTCAGGATTCAAGAAGAAGGGGTTTAAACCCTCAATATTTAAGAACTATGGAAAAGTTTCTAAGATGAGCCTTCCTACCAGGAGTGTATATTATCAAAATTTTCCATCTTAGAGTGGTACAAAACCCTTTGGAGAATCCCTAGGTAAGACTGATACCACAAAGAGAGAACTCTTGACATGTTGGGGTTGTGGAGAAGAACATTTTTTGAGAGACTTCCCATACAAGAAACATAAAAATCGAAGGGTCTACAACATATAATAGGCTACCACATTCAATGATGTGTCTAGGAGCATGCCACAAATTTATGCAGCCTTAGATAATAGACAAGCCAAGCACCAAGCTTTAGTGGTAGATATGGAAGGTAAGATCTCCAACCATCTAGTTTCCATTTTAATTGACCCTCGTTCTACTTTGAGTTATGTTTTCCCTCAAACTATTGATAAATGTAAATTGAAACGAGTTAAACATGATAAATAATGGCTAGTACAACTAGCCACTAGAACCAAAAGAAAAGTTACAGAGGTCATACTAGCATGCCAATTATTTATGAGTGGATTACTGTAATATACAAGATATAAAAAGTATGCAGAATAGAAATAAAATGCTAGAAATGGCAGAATAACTGTAATATAACCAGCATAGTCTCCACAATAACATAGAAATGATATAAAAACAACAACAGAATTAGCTCTTTGATTCAGAAATCAATGTTCATGGGCCTCTTTGAGGGGGCAACCTCCAATCGAGCAGCTCTCTGTTACAATAATATCCAAGCTAGGGTTTTTATACCCTCGACCCTTATTTGTACTAAATATGTCTATCAAGAGAAGCATCTAGAGGAATATCCTTCTAGAAGTAGAAGCTTCTATTAGGTATTCTTACATCCACCTTATTCTATTTTATTGAAAGGCCTTATTAATATTGACCTTTATTACATCCGAATATATTGCTCTACCTATGTGCGGGTTAGGACCCTAACATGTCCGCCCCCTTAAAAACAACCTTGTCCTCAAGGCTTGAGATGTGGAAACTGCTTTAGAATGGTAGTTGGTTCCCAAGTGGCATCTGCTAGAGTTGTATCTTTCCACTAGACTAGCACTTCCTTGATGGTTCTCTGATGCAGGCAACGCTCACGCTGGCCCAAAACCGCTTTTGGCTGTAGCCAAATGGATCCTTCTTCAGCTAACTCAGGAAGGTTGGTTTCAATTTGGCACCTAGTTCCAATCACTTTCTTTAAGCATGAAACATGAAAAACAGGATGTAGCTTCGACTGACTGGGCAGAGCTAACTGATAGGGAACTTGTCCCACACGCTTGAGAACTATATAAGGACCATAAAATTTGGGCACTATCTTTTGACAATGCTCGGCCTTGAGGGAAGTTTGCTTGTATGGTTGTAGTCATAGAAACACCTAATCCCCTTTTGCAAATTGACGTTCAGAGCGACCTTGATCTGCTTGTTGCTTCATGCGATTATGTGCCATGACCAAGTTCTCTTTGAGGGTACAGAGAATATCCTCTCAAACTTTAAGTGTTTTGTCAACCGCTTGGACCTTCGAGGTACCCAGTAAGTATGAGAGAACTGAAGGTGGCTTCTATCCATATACTACTTCAAAAGGAGTCATGCATGTAGCTGTATGGTAGGAAGTGTTGTACCACCATTCAGCAAGGGGTAACCATTGATCCCATTGATTTTTCATTTCAGAGGCAAAACACCTTAGATATGTGTCCAAACACTTGTTGACAACTTTCATTTGACCATCAATCTGGGGATGATAAGTTGTGCTGAGATGCAATTGGGTGCCCTGTAGTTTGAACAGTTCTTTCCAAAAATTGCTTGTGAAAGTTGGGTCATGATCATAAACAATAGAGTGCGGCATGCCATGAAACTTGAAGGCCTAGTCCATGAAAATTTGAGCCACCGTGGATGCAGTAAATGGGTGTTGAAGAGCATAGAAATGAGCATACTTGGAAAGGCTATCCACAACCACCATTATGACTAATTTATTTCCCGATTTGGGTAAGTTGTTAATAAATTCCATAGAGATATCCTTCCAAATAACAGGTGGAATTAGAAGCAGTTGTAGTGTGCCCAAAGATTTGACTGTTTCTCCCTTGTTGCGTTGACACACATCACATTCGACAACAAAATTACAGATGTCCTATTTCATACCATCCCAGAAAAAAGAACATTTGACCTTGTCATAGGTTTTGGTGAACCCGGAGTGCCCCGCTGTGGGTGTAGAATGAAGCTTATAAAGTACCGTGGATTTAAGCTTTGATTGTTTACTTAAATACAAATGACCTTTGTATCAAAGCTCATCCTCGAGCCACGAGTACCCTGGGGGAGCTGGAGCATTGGTCTACAATTGCTGGATCAGATGCAAACTTTTGGGATCTTGTAGCCATTCCTGGCGAACATCTTGGACCCAATCTGGTACAATGAAGGAAAGAGAAAAAAAGGATCCTTCTTCTTCATATTTTTGGGACAGTGCATCCACCACCACATTGTCTTTTCCTTTCTTGTAAATTATCTCATAATCATATCCAAAGAGCTTAGTCACCCATTTTTGTTTCTCCGGGGAGGAAATGTGTTGATCCATAAAGTACTTGACGCTTTGATGGTCTTTCTTAATTTGGAAACGTTGCCCCAAGAGATAAGGGCACCATGTTGGTTGTGGAGCCTGATTATATTCCTGATTCAGAGGTCCTTTCTTTCAGCCGTGTTTATACCCCATGAAGTATTTACACCCCAGAAGT
>SNQJ01S0090177.1:0-16134 GCA_010110895.2 Picea sitchensis | reverse complement strand
TATGAACAGAAAAAAAATACCCTTCTAGTAAATTCAACCACTTGTCTACAAAATCTGCGTCTATCTAACCTTCAAATATAGGAATATAAAAGTTTATTTGTACCTTGAAGGGGGCGACGCCTCCATTCGAAGAAGATGCATCGTCTGTTGGTAGTCGCTAAAGGATTTGCACGAAACTATCCATCATATCGTGCCTATTTTGTGTGAGGGCTTCCTCAATCAACAGTTTGAAAGGATCTCCTATCCCATCATCTTTCTTTTCTCTTGCCATGGGAGGTAGTGTGGGTGTGTGAGAGCTTTTGTCCTCAAGAGAAACAAGCTTGAGACCTAACTTTTTGTAATCCGACCTCATTGGGGACATGCATTAAGACGACAAGGAGAAGACCACTCTAATACCACTGATCGAGATTTTATGAGAAGAACGAAATGAATACAGATTATTAACAATTTCTTAACACAAAATAAAAAATATACAGTAAAACTAGTTTTCTATTCAATAACGAAATAAGCTAAAACTATAAAATGCAGCGGAAACAGGCTTGCTAGAATGGTGGCAGCTTATCTCTGAGAAGAGATGTGACGGCAGTGTGCATTCACAAGGAGAAGGTTACAATGAGGCTCTGAAGGCATTTTTTACAATAATCAAGAATGACAAAATCCCTAGACATCCAAAAACCTAACCCTAGGATATGAAGCGCCAAAAGTCATGTGGGCCCCATTTGGGTAAGTTAGTACATCAACTTCCCAGGGTCGTAACTTTTGCATACGATCTCCGTTTTAGGCATATGATAGACCGTTGGAAAGGTATCATAGAGGAGATTCATTTTGGGGGATCAATAATTCATTTGTCAATCATTAAGGAGATCGATACTGAAAAAACTTCATATAGGCCCTCAAAATAGCCCTGGAAGTAAAAACTGCTAAAAATAGTAAATTGCCAAAAATGTCATGAAACTATTTTGAACCAAATGGAAAAGGTGGGTGGCCACCTATATCCATATGGATAAATCCTCCCTCCTTAGGAATCAATGGTCTCCATTTCATTGAGGTACCCCATTAGATGAGGAAATTTCTGTTGAATTTGGCCCCGGGTGAGCCACTTGCCTTGGTGCGGGAGCTGCCCTTCTTTGACGACTTGATAAAGCTGGATCTTTTGTTGTCGAGTGCCCTTGATATGTCTGTCCACAATCAGATCATTGGATGCTTGTTGTATGTAGTTGGGGTTGAGATATGTTGGTGTCAGTTGTTTTGCTACTTCTGAGGTGTCTAATAATGGTGGGAAATAAGGGCGAAGGAGAATCACATTGAACATTGGGTGCAGGCCAAGGAAAGGAGGAATGTTGAGCTCAAAAGAATTATCCCCCATGACCTTGGTGATAGTATATGGTCCATAATGGAGTGGGAGAAGATTCCTATGGTGTTGTTTGTACTTGTCATCAGACTTCTGTAGGATATCCTGAACCTGTTGGCAGATGTGCTGGATCCGCTCAATGAACCGGGTGGCTTTGTCAACTTCAGTTGGAGCAGAAGATGAGTTATTTGAGGTGACCGCAAGCGGAAGTGAAACATATATGGGACCCAATGGTTGGAATCCCAACCCCACTTGAAAGGGGTTGTGTTCGGTTGAGCTATGCAAGGATCGGTTGTAGCTATGTTGGACATAGGGAAGGCTATCCTCCCATGTGCGAGGGTTTTTTGAATTATACATGTGAAGGATATGCACAATCCTTTGATTTACAACCTCGGTTTGGCCATATATCTGGGGGTGGAAGGTTGTGGATTTGGTGAGCTTGGTGTCCAGTAGTGACCAGAGGCTCGACCAGAATGTGCTGAGAAATCGACTATCCCGATCTTAGACAATGGTTTGTGGGATTCCAAAATGTACCCAGACTCGTTCAAAGAAGAGCTTGGAAGTGGCCTCTGCTGTGATGCTCTTCTTGTAGGAAACCAGAATCACCATCTTAGAAAAGCGATCAACAACCACAAAAAAATAGTCATTTCCCTGCTTGGTGGATGGGAGGCCCGACATGTAGTCCATTGAGATAGATTTTGATGGCCTGTCAGGAGTAGGAAGAGGGGTGTACAAGTTCTGTTTCTTAGTGGTCGGTTTGGCAATAGCGCAATCAGTGCACGACCTGATATACTTGTCGACCTCATGTCAAAGTTTCAACAAGTAGAAATGTTTCTATAGAATCGCCACTATCTTTTCGACGACGAAGTGTCCTACCACCCAACTGTATTGGGCTTCCGAGATCAACTTCGCATGCTCACTTGATGGAACACAGATATGGCCCAGATGACACAACAACACATATTGAAGATGGAAATTATCAACAACTACATTTTCACCCAACATTTGGTAGGTGGTGGTGAAGTTAGGGTCTATCTCATAGAGTTGGGGCCATCCATATGTCTCATGGCCACAAGAGTCTAGCATCATGGTGATTTTTGCGACTGTCAGTCTGCTGATGCAACCAACGACGTGATTGGTGCTTCCTATTTTATACTTGATGTTGAGGTGGAATTGTTGCAAGTATGTGGACCACTTTTGATGTTGGTCATTCTGTAGTTTTCCCTGTTCCTGCATGAACTGCAGTGGCTTATGATCAGTGTGGATGACTATCTCCTTCCCAAGAATGTAATGTCTCCATTGGTGGCATGCTTTCACAATGGCGTACATTTCTTTGTCATAAGTAGGGTACTTACGGATAGTATCTGATAGTGTTTCACTATGATAGGCCACGGGGTGGTCGTGCTGAGTGAGAATGGCATCCACAGGATAGTCTGAAGGATCTGTCTTGATCTCAAAGGGATGATGTAGGTTTGATAGTGAAAGTACTAGGGCTGAGCACAAGTTCTGCTTCAAATCATCGAACGCTTGTTGTTGGGACCAACCCCATGCAAATTTTGCCTTACCACCACCCCTGTTTATTTGGCTGAGGGCCCATGCAATATGGGAGAAAATCAACACGAACCTGCGATAGAAATTAGCCAGTCCCAAGAAGCTCTGAAGCTCAGTGAGTGTTGTTGGGGCTGGACAGTAGAGGATGACTTGGATCTTGGCTGGATCCACATGTACACCATGCTGATCAATGATGTATCCTAGGTAATGGACCCTGTCCATGCCGAAGGAGCATTTTTCTAGGTTGGCATATAGCTTGTGCTACCGTAGGGTTTGCAGAACCTGATGAATATGCTGCAAGTGTTCGCCCAGGTCTTGTTGTAAATTAGAATGTCATCCAGGTACACCACTACAAAAGTATTGGTGAATGGTCATAGTATATGATCCATCATCCTCATGAAAGTGGCTGGAGCATTTTTCAAACCAAAGGGCATGACCAACCATTCAGAAAGTCCTTCCTTTGACTTGAAGATGGTCTTCCATACATTTGTCTATTCTATTGGGACATGGTGGTAGCCAGACTTCAGATCAATCTTACTGAAGTATTTGGCCCCCGTGAGTTGATCAAGGAGGTCATCGATTCGAGGAATCGGGTACTGGTTTCTAACATTGATTTTAATCAGAGCCCGATAATCAATACAGAGTCACCAGGATCCATATTTCTTCTGTACCATCACGATTGGGCTCCCGCAAGGTGATGAGCTATGGTGGATGTGCCCCTTGTGGAGAATTTCTTGGATCTGTCTCTTAATCTCCTCATTCTCTAACAAAGAATGAAGATAGACTGGCCCATTGGGAAATGGTACGTTGGTGGTCAGATAAATGGGGTGCTTGACCTGGTAGTGCAGAGGTACCCATGTAGGTGAGGAGAAGATATCTGAGTATTCTTCCACGACCTTATCTACTTGCTTCTGCTGTGTGGAGAGGTCAGCCACAAAGACCCTAGATGTGGCTGCGATCTTTCACTTATTTTGAGAGATAATCATGAAGAAGACAAACTTCCCCATATGAGAGATGACCTTCCTACATTGCTTAGCAGAGATCAAGGAAATAGCACTAGGTGGGACTACCTTGGGTATCCTGTACAATTTGTTGTTCAAATTAATAATAACACTATGAGGCCTAGAATCATATAGAACATGACGTTTCCATAAATAAGGTTGGCCCAAAAGAACATCACAAACTTTGAGAGCAGAAACATCACACAATACCTCGTCTTTGAAGGCATTGATGCTGTATGACAGTCGACAATGTTGGCTAACACGGAGATCGCTTCCTTGGTGGAGCCATCCAATGGTGTAGGGTTGTGGGTGCGGACTTGTTGACAGGGCCATCCGCTTGATGACCTCTTTTGAGATGAGGTTCTTCTGGATACCTCTATCAATGATGAAGTGCAACGACGTACGTTTTACCCACATATTTGAATAGAAGAGGCGCTCTACTTCTTCTGGCTCGTCTGGTTCACTAGGCTGGAGCTTGGTGGTAGCAACGGTGGCACTGATTTCCGTGTCAATGATCCATATTCCCCTTTATGGTTCTATCTCAGAGTCAAAATCTGCATCTGATTCAGAGGCTTTCACTTCAGCCACCAGCAACTTCTTTGAGTGGCAGTCAGTAGTGTTATGCCAAGGGCTCTTATGGAAGTCGCACCACTTCCTGGTATCTTTCTTTGTCTTTCTGGTGTCCTCCTTTGCTTGCGGCTTGTACTAGTTGTCTTGATACTGTCCATATTTTCTCTGTCCTTTGTTCAGTGGGTTGGGGCCTCCCTTTCCAGGCTTTTTTTGAGGGGTTCCTAGGCCCAAATTGCTGAGTCTTTTGTTTGAGCTTCTGCTCGATTTTGACGGCATATCAGTAGGCCGCACGCAAGGATGAGATGTCCAGAAATCCCATTTCAGTCTGGATGTATCTATGTAGAGCATCGGGATACTTGAGCACTAGTTGTCACTTTTAATCTTTCATACCCAAGTTGGTGCGCAAGGTATGGAAGATATTTGTGAAATCTGGCACTGCTTGGTCTCTTTATTGCCGCAGTGTGGTCCATTTGGTATACATGTCGTCATAACTTTCGACGGGGTAGTATTGTTCCTTAATAGCATCCCTGAAGGATTCCCAGGTGGTCGTGACTGAAAATAATGAGGTTTCATCTATTTCCTTTTGCTCACAAAAAGTTTCCCACCAATCTTTGACATGGGGAAAGACTTTGAGGAGAGAAAAAGTAATCTTTTCTCTATTCAAAAATTTATGAACAGAGAAATACCCTTCTAGTAGATTCAACCACTTGTCTACAACATCTGCGTCTATCTAACCTTCAAATATAGGAATATAAAAGTTTATTTGTACCTTGAAGGGGGTCGCGCCTCCGTTCGAAGAAGATGCATCGCTTGTTGGTAGTCGCTGAAGGATTTGTGCGAAACTATCCATCATCTCGTTCCTCTGTTGTGTGAGGGATTCCTCAATAAAAAGTTTGAAAGGATCTCCTTTCCCATCATCTTTCTTTTCTCCTTCCATGGGAGGTAGTGTGGGCATGCGAGAGATTTTGTCCTGAAGAGAAACAAGCTCGAGACCCAACTCTTTGTACTCCGACATCGTTGGGGACATGCATTAAGACAACAAGGAGAAGACCGCTCTGATACCACTGATCTAGATTTTATGAGCTGAATGAAATGAATACATATTATTAATAGGTGCTTTACACAAAATAACAAAGATACAGTAAAACTGGTTTTCTATTCAATAACGAAATAAGCTGAAACTGTAAAATGCACCAGAAACAAGATTGTTGGAATGGTTGTGGCTTATCTCTGAGAAGAGATGTGACAGCAGCGAGCATTTGAAAGAAGAAGGTTACAATGGGGCTCTGAAATAATTTTTTACAATAATAAAGAATTCCAAAAACCCTAGACATCCAAAAACCTAACCCTAGGAGATAAAGCGCCAAAAGTCATGTGGGCCCCATTTGGATAAGTTAGTACATCAACTTCCCGGGGTCATAACTTTTGCATACGATCTCCTTTTTAGGCATGTGTTGGAAAGGTATCATCAAGGAGATTCATTTTGGGGGCCCAATCATTCCTTCGACTATCATTGAGCAACTCGATACCGAAAAACCTTCATTTAGGCCCTCAAAATGGCCCCGGAAGTAAAAACTGCTAAAAATAGTAAATTGCCAAAAATGTTAGAAAACTGTTTTGAGCCAGTTGGAAAAGGTGGGTGGCCACAGATATCCATCTGGATAAATCCTCCCTCCTTAGGAATCAATGGTCTCCATTGCATTGAGGTCCCCCATTAGATGAGGAAATTTCTGTTGAACTTAGCCCCAGGTGAGCCACTCGCCTTGGTGCAGGAGCTGCCCTTCTTTGACGACTTGATAAAGCAAGATCCTTTGTTGTTGAGTTCCCTTGATTTGCCTGTCCACAATATGATTATTGGATGCCTGTTGTATGCATTCAGGGTTGATCTCTGTTGGTGTCAAATGTTTTTCTACTTTTGAGGTGTCCAATAATGGTGGGAAATAAGGGTGAAGGAGATCCACGTTGAACACTAGGTGCATGCCAAGGAAAGGAGGAATGTTGAGCTCAAAATAATTATCCCCTATAGACTTGGTGATAGTGTACGGTTCGTAACAGAGTGGGAGAAGCTTCTGATGGGGTCCTGTAAGGCGTTCTTTCTGCAAGTGCAACCAAACTTTGTCACCCACCTGAAACTTATGTGGCACTCAATGCTGTTCATGGCACTATTTGTACTTGTCATTAGAATTTTGTAGGATATCTTGAACCTATTGGCAGATGTGCTGGATCCGCTCAATGAACCGGGTGGCTTTGTCAGCTTCAGTTGGAGCAGGAGATGAGTTAGTCGAGGTGACCGCAAGGGGAAGTGAAACATATATGGGACCCAATGGTTGGAATCCCAACCCCACTTGAAAGGGGCTGTGGCCGATTGAGATATGCAAGGCTCAGTTGTAGCTATGTTGGACATAGGGAAGGTTGTCATCCCATGTGAGAGGGTTATTTTAATTATACATGTGAAGGATATGCACACTCATTAGATTTACAACCTCGGTTTGGCCATCTGTTTGGGGGTGGAAGGTTGTGGATTTGTTGAGCTTGGTGTCCAGCAGTCACCATAGGCTTGACAAGAATGTGCTAATAAATTTACTATCCCGATCTGAGACAATGGTTTGTGGGATTCCAAAATGTACCTAGACTTGTTCAAAGAAGAGCTTGGTAGTGGCCTCTTTTGTGATGCTCTTCTTGCAGGAAACCAGAATCGCCATCTTAGAAAAGTAATCAACAACCAAAAAAACATAGTCATTTCCCCACTTGGTGGATGGGAGGTCCGACATGTAGTCCATTGAGATGGATTCCATGGCCTTTCACGAGGAGTAAGAGGGGTGTACAGTCCCTATTTCTTAGTGGTCGGATTGGCAATAGCGTAGGCAGTGTAGGACCTGATATACTTGCCAATCTCGTATCAAAGTTTCGGTGAGTAGAAATGTTTCTATAGCATCGCCACTGTCTTTTTTATGCCGAAGTGTACTCCCACCCGACAGTAGTGGGATTCCTAGATCATCTTCACTTGATCACTTGATGGAACACATATATGGCCCAGACAATGCAACAACCCATCCTAAAGATGGAAATTATCGACAACTGCATTTGCACCCAACATTTGGTAGCTGGTGGCGAAGTCATTGTCTATCTCATAGAGTTGGGGCCATCCAGATGTCTCATGGCCAAAAGAGTCTAGCACCGTGGTGAGTGTTGTGACTGGTGGTCTGCTGAGGAAATAAGGGACACGATTGGTGCTTCCTATTTTATACTTGATGTTGAGGTGGAATTGCTGCAAGTATGTGGACCACTTTTGATGGCAGTCATTCTACAATTTTCCCTGTGTCTGCATGAACTGCAGTGGCTTATGATCAGTGTGGACGATTGTCTCCTTCCCAAGAATGTAATGTCTCCACTGGCGGCATGCTTTCACAATGGAATACAT
This sequence comes from Picea sitchensis, assembly GCA_010110895.2. Lineage (NCBI taxonomy): Eukaryota > Viridiplantae > Streptophyta > Pinopsida > Pinales > Pinaceae > Picea > Picea sitchensis. The sequence continues at coordinate 8,240 of SNQJ01S0090177.1, read as the reverse complement.
TTCTTTATCGTAAGTAGGGTACTTATGGACAGTATCTGACAGTGTCTCACTATGATAGGCCACGGGGTGGTCGTGCTGAGTGAGAACGACACCCACGGGATAGTCTAAAGCATCTATCTCGATCTTAAATGGATGTTGTAGGTATGGTAGTGGAGGTATTAAGGTTGATCACAAGCGTTGTTTCAAATCATCGAATGCTTGTTGTTGGGACCGGCCCCATGCAAATTTCTCCTTACCACCACCCCTGTTTATTTGGCTGAGGGCCCATGCAATATGGGAGAAACTCAACACAAACCTGCGGTAGAAATTAGAAAGACCCAAGAAGCTTCGAAGCTCAGTGACTGTTGTTGGGGCTGGCCAGTCACGAATAACTTGGATCTTGGCTAGATCCACATGTACACCATTCTAATCAATGATGTAGCCCAAGTAATGGACCCTGTCCATGCCGAAGGAGCATTTTTCCAGATTGGCGTATAGCTTGTGCTGTCGTAGGGTGTGTAGAACCTGCTGAATATGTTACAAGTGTTCGACCCAAGTCTTGTTGTAAATTAGAATGTCATCCAGATACACCACTACAATAGCATTGGTGAATGGTCACAGGATATCATCCATCATCCTCATGAAAGTGACTGGAGCATTTGTCAAACCAAAGGGAATGACCAACCATTCAAAATTCCTTCCTTTGACTTGAAGTCGGTCTTCCATACATCTATTTGTTCTATTGGGACCTGGTGGTAGCCAGACTTCAGATCATTCTTATTGAAGTATTTCTCCCCCGTGAGTTGATCAAGGAGGTCATTGATTCGGGGAATCGGGTACTGGTTTCTAACAATGATTTTATTCAGAGCTCGGTAATCAATACAGAGTCACCATGTTCCATCTTTCTTCTGTACTAGCATGATTGGGCTCTCACAATGTGATCAGATGGGGCGGATGTGCCCCTTGTGGAGCAGTTCTTGGATTTGTCACTTGATCTCCTCTTTCTCTAACAAAGAGTGACGATAGACTGGCCCATTGGGAAGCAGTGTGTCGGTGGTCATATTGATGGGGTGCTTGACCTAGCAGTGCAGAGGTACCCCTGTAGGTGAGGAGAAGATATCTGAGTATTCCTCCATGACCTTATCTACTTGCTTCTACTGTGTGGAGAGTTTAGTCGTAGAGACCCTGGATGTGGCTACGATCTTTCACTTATTATGAAAGCGAATCATGAAGAAGACAAACTTCCCCATCTGAGAGATGGCCTTCCTGCATTTCTTAGTAGAGATCAAGGAAATGGCACTAGGTTGGACTGCCTCGAGTATCCCGTACAATTTCCTGTTAAGTAATAATAACACTACGAGGCCTAGAATCATATACAACATGACGTTTCCATAAATAAGGTTGGCCCAAAAGAACGTCACAAACTTCAAGAGGAGAAACATCACACTATACCTCGTCTTTGAAGGGCTTGATGTCGTACGACAGTTGACACTGTTGGATGACACAGAGATCGCTTCCTTGGTGGAGCCATTAAATTGTGTAGGGTTGTGGGCGCAACGTTGCTGGCAGGGCTAGCCGCTTGATGAACTCTGCTAAGTTGAGGTTCCTCTAGCTACCGCTATCAGCGATGAAGTGCAGTGGGGTGCCTTTTACCCACATATGTTAATGGAAGAGGTGCTCTCCTTCTTCTAGCTCGTCTGGTTCACCAGGATAGAGTGTGGTGGTAGCAATGGTGGCACTAGGTTCTGTGTCAATGATCCATCTTCCCCTTTCTGGTTCTGTCTTGGAGTCAAAATCTGCATCTGATTCAGAGGCTTTCACTTCGGATACCAACGACTGCTTTGAGCGACAATCAACAGTGTTATGCCAAGGGATGTTATGGAATTCACACCACTTCCCGATATCTTTCTTTGTCTTTTCGGTGTCCTTCTTTGCTTGCATCTTGTACTTGTTGTCTTGATACTATCCATCTTTGCTCTGTCCTTTGTTCGGTGGGTTGGGGCCGCCCTTTCCTGGCTTTTGTTGTGAGGGGTTCCCAGGCCCAAATTTCTGCGTCTTTTCTTTGAGATTCTGCTCGATTTTAACGACATATCGGTAGGTCGCGCCCAAGGATGAGATGTCCAAAAATCCCAGGTGGTTGTGACTGAAAATAATGAGGTTTCCTCTATTTCATTTTTCTCACAGAAATTTTCCCACCAATCTTTGACATGGGGAGCGACTTTGAGGAGTGCAAAAGTAATCGTTTCTCTATTCGAAAATTTATGAACAGAAAAATGCCCTTCTAGTAGATTCAATCACTTGTCTACAACATCTGTGTCTATATGACCTTCAAATATAGGAATATAAAAGTTTATTTGTACCTTGAAGGGGGCGGCGCCTCCGTTCGAATAAGATGCATCAACTGTTGGTAGTCGTTGAAGGATTTGTGTGAAACTATCCATCATCTCATTTCTCTGTTGTGTGAGGGCTTCCTCAATCAACAGTTTGAAAGGATCTCCGATCCCATCATCTTTATTTTCTCCTACCATGGGAGGTCACTTGGGCGTGCAAGAGCTTCTATCCTCAAGAGAAACAAGCTCGAGACCCAACTCTTTGTACTCCGACCTCGTTGGGGACATGCATTAAGATGACAAGGAGCAGACCGCTCTGATACCACTGATCCAGATTTTATGAGCAGAATGAAATGAATAGATATTTTTAACAGGTGCTTAACACAAAATAATAGAGATATAGTAAAAATGGTTTTCTATTCAATACCAAAATAAGCTGAAACTGTAAAATGCAGTGGAAACAAGCTTGCTGGAATGGTGGCGGCTTATCTATGAGAAGAGATGTGACGGCACCGTGCATTCGCAAGAAGAAGGTTACAATGAGGCTCTTAAGGCCTTTTTTACAATAAGCAATAATTCCCAAAACCCTAGACATCCAAAAACCTAACCCTAGGAGATGAAGCGCCAAAAGTCATGTGGGCTCCATTTGGGTAAGTTAGTACATCAACTTCTCGGGGTCGTAACATTTGCATACAATCTCTGTTTTAGGAATGTGATAGCCCATTGGAAAGGTATCGTCAAGGGAATTCATTTTGGGGGCTCAATCATTCCTTTGCATATCATTGAGGAGATCGATACCAAAAAACCTTCATTTAGGCCCTCAAAATGGCCCCGTAAATAAAAACTGCTAAAAATAGTAAATTGCCAAAAATGTCAGAAAAATGTTTTGAGTCAGTTGGAAAAGGTGCGTGGCCACTGATATCCATTTGGATAAATCCTACCTCCTTAGGAAGAAATGGTATCCATTGCATTTAGGTCCCCCATTAGATGAGGAAATTTCTACTGAATTTGTCCCCGGGTGAGCCACTTGCCTTGGTGCAGGAGATGCCCTACTTTGATGACTCGATAAAGCTAGATCCTTTGTTGTCGAGTGACCTTGATCTGTCTGTCCACAATATTATCATTGGATTCATGTTGTATGCATTCGGGGTTGAGCTCTATTGGTGTCAGTTGTTCTGCTACTTCTAAGGTGTCCAATAATGGTGGGAAATAAGGGCAAAGGAGATCCACGTTGAACACTGGGTGCAGGCCAAGGAAAGGAGGAATGTTGAGCTCAAAATAATTATCCCCCACAACCTTCGTGATAGTGTATGGTCCATAATGAAGTGGGAAAAGCTTCTGATGGGGTCCTGTAAGGTGTTCTTTCTGCAAGTGCAACCAAACTTTTTCACCCACCTGAAACTTATGCGGCACCCGATGTTGATCATGGCGCTATTTGTATTTGTCATTGGACTTCTGTAGGATATCCTGAACCTGCTGGCGGATGTGCTGGATCAGCTCAATGAACCGGGTGGCTTTGTCAGCTTCAGTTGGAGCAGGAGATGAGTTAGTAGAGTTGACTGCAAGGGGAAGTGCAACATCTATGGGACCCAATGGCTGGAATCCCAACCCCACTTGAAAGGGGCTATGGCCGGTTGAACTATGCAAGGCTTAGTTGTAGCTATGATTTATATAGGGAAGGTTATCATCCCATGTGCGAGGGTTCTTTGAATTATACATGTGAAGGACATGCACAATCATTCGATTTACAACCTCGGTTTGGCCATCTATATGGGGGTGGAAGGCCGTGGATTTGGTGAGCTTGGTGTCCAGCAGTGACCAGAGGCTCCACCAGAATGTGCTGAGAAATCGACTATCCCGATCTGAGACAATTGTTTGTGGGATTCCAAAATGTACCCAGACTTGTTCAAAGAAGAGCTTGGCAGTGGCCTCTGCTATGATGCTCGTCTTGTAGGAAACCAGAATCGCCATCTTAGAAAAGCAATCAACAACCACAAAAACACAGTCATTTCCCTGCTTGGTGGATGGGAGGCCCGACATGTATTCCATTGAGATGGATTCCCATGGCCTCTTAGGAGTAGGAAGAGGGGTGTAAAGGCCCTATTTCTTAGTGTTCAGTTTGGCAATAGCGTAGGCAGTGCAGGACCCGATATACTTGCCGACCTCCTGTCGAAGTTTTGGCGAGTAGAAATGTTTCTGTAGCATCGCCACTATCTTTTCAATGCCGAAGTGTCCTGCCACCCGACTGTAGTGGACTTCCCAGATCATCTTCACTCACTCACTTGATGGAACACAGATATGGCCGAGATGATGCAACAACCCATCCTGAAGATGGAAATTATCGACAACTGCATTTGCACCCAACATTTGGTAGGTGGTGGCGAAGTCAGGGTCTATCTCATAGAGTTGGGGCCATCTAGATGTCTCATGGCCGCAAGAATCTAGCACCGTGGTGAGTGACGCAACTGGTGGTCTACTGAGGCAATCAATGATGTGATTGGCGCTTCTTGTTTTATACTTGATGTTGAGGTGGAATTGTTGCAAGTATATGGACCACTTTTGATGGCAATCATTCTACAATTTTCCCTATGTATTCATGAACTACAGTGGCTTATGATCAGTGTGGATAACTTTCTCCTTCCCAAGAATGTAATGTCTCCACTGGAGGCATGCTTGCACAATGGAGTACATTTATTTGTCATAATTAGGGTACTTACAGACAGTATCTGACAATGTCTCACTATGATAGGCCACGGGGTGGTCGTGCTGAGTGAGAATGGCGCCCACGGGATAGTCTCGATCTCAAAGGGATGTTGTAGGTCTGGTAGTGAAAGTGCCAGGGCTGAGCACAAGCACTACTTCAAATCATCGAATGCTTGTTGTTAGGACCGGCCCCACACAAATTTCTACTTACCACCACCCCTATTTATTTGGCTGAGGGCCCATGCAATATGGGAGTAACCCAACACGAACCTGCGGTAGAAATTAGCAAGTCCCAATAAGATTCGAAGCTCATTGAGTGTTGTTGGGGCTGGCCAGTCAAGGATGACTTGGATCTTGGCTGGATTCACATGTATGCCATGTTGATCAATGATGTAGCCCAGGTAATTGACCCTGTCCATGCCGAAGGAGAATTTTTCTAGGTTGGCGTATAGATTGTGTTGTCGCAGGGTGTGTAGAACCTGTTGAATATGCTGCAAGTGTTCGGCCCAAGTCTTGCTGAATAGTCGTAGGATATCATCCATCATCCTCATGAAAGTGGCTGGAGCATTTTTCAAACCAAAGGGCCTGAACAACCATTCAAAAATTCCTTCCTATGACTTGAAGGCGGTCTTCCATACATCTGTCTATTCTATCGGGACCTGGTGGTAGCCAAAATTCAGATCAATCTTACTGAAGTATTTGGCCCCCGTGAGTTTATCAAGGAGGATATCGATTCGGAGAATCAAGTACGGGTTTCTGATAGTGATTTTATTCAGAGCCTGATAATCAATACAGAGTCGCCAGGTTCCATATTTCTTCTGTACCAGCACGATTGGGCTCCCACAAGGTGATTAGCTGGGGCGGATGTGCCCCTTGTGGAGCATTTCTTGGATCTGTCACTTGATCTCTTCATTCTCTAACAAAGATTGATGATAGACTGGCCCATTGGGCAGCGGTGCGTCGGGGTTCAGATCGATGGGGTGCTTGACCTGGCAGTGCAGAGGTACCCCTGTAGGTGAGGAGAAGATATCCAATTATTCTTCCATGACCTTATCTACTTGTTTTTTCTGTGTGGAGAGGTCGTCCGTAGAGACCTTGGATGTGGCTATGATCTTTTGCTTATTCTTAGAGTGAATCACGAAGAAGACAAACTTCCCCATCTGAGAGATGACCTTCCTGCATTGCTTAGCAGAGATCAAGGAAATAACACTAGGTGGGAGTGCCTCGGGTATCCTGTACAATTTCCTCTTCAAGGTAATAATAATACTACAAGGCCTAGAATCATATACAACATGACGTATCCATAAATAAGTTTGGCCCAAAAGAGAATCACAAATTTTGAGAGGATAAACATCACACAATACCTTGTCTCTGAAGGGCTTGATGCCGTACGAAAGTTGACAGTGTTGGCTGACGCGGAGATCGCTTCCTTGGCGGAGCCATCCAATGGTGTAGGGTTGTGGGTCTGGCATTGTTGGCAAGGCCAACAACTTGACGACCTCTGCTGAGATGAGGTTCTTCTGGCTACCACTATCAACGATGAAGTGCGACATGGTTCCTTTTACCCACATCTGTGAATGGAAGAGGCCCTCTCCTTCTTCTAGCTCATCTGGTTCACCAGGATGAAGATTGGTGGTGGCAATGGTGGCACTAGGTTCTGTGTCAATGATCCATATTCCCCTTTTTGTTTCTGTCTCAGAGTCAAAATCTGCATCTGATTTGTAGGATTTCACTTCGACCACCAGCAACTGCTTTGAGAGGCAGTTAGTAGTGTTATGCCAAGGGCTCTTATGGAAGTCGCACCACTTCTCAGTATCTTTCTTTGTCTTTCTGGTGTCCTTCTTTACTTGCGGCTTGTACTGGGTGTCTTGATACTGTCCATATTTTCTCTGTTCTTTGTTCGGTGGGTTGGGGTCGCCCTTTCCCATCTTTTGTTGTGAGGGGTTCCCAGGGACAAATTGTCGCATCTTTTGTTTGAGCTTCTACTCGATTTTGACGGCATGTCGATAGGCCGCACCCAAGGATGAGATGTAAAGAAATTCCATTTCAGTCTGGATGTATCTATGCAGAGCACCGCAATACTTGAGCACTAGATGTCGCTCTAAATATTTGATACCCAACTTGGTGCGCAAGGTATGGAAGATATTTGTGAAATCTGGCACTGCTTGGTCTCTTTCTTGCCGCAGTGTGGTCCATTTGGTATACAGGTCGTCATAACTTCTGACAGGGTAGTATTGTTCCTTAATATCATCCTTGAAGGATTCCCAGGTGGTCGTGACTGAAAATAATGAGGTTTTCTCTGTTTCCTTTTTCTCACAGAAAGTTTCCCACCAATCTTTGACATGGGGAATGACTTTGAGGAGCGCAAAAGTAATCTTTTCTCTATTCAAAAATTTATGAACAGAAAAATACCCTTCTAGTAGATTCAACCACTTTTATACAACATCTGCATCTATCCGACCTTCAAATATAGGAATATAAAATCTTATTTGTACCTTGAAGGGGGCGGTGCCTCTGTTCGAAGAAGATGCATCGCCTGCTGGTAGTCGCTGAAGGATTTGCGCAAAACTATCCATCATCTCGTTCCTCTGTTGCATGAGGGATTCCTCAATCAATAGTTTGAAAGGACCTCCTATCCCATAATCTTTATTTTCTCCTACCATGGGAGGTAGTGTGGGCGTGCGAGAGATTCTGTCCTCAAGAGAAACAAGCTTGAGACCCAACTCTTTGTACTCCGACCTCGTTGGGGACATGCATTAAGACAACAAAGAGAAGACTGCTCTGATACCACTGATCTAGATTTTATGAGTAGAAAAAAATGAATACATATTATTAACAGGTGCTTAACACAAAATAACATAGATACAATAAAACTGGCTTTCTATTCAATAACAAAATAAGTTGAAACTATAAAATGCAGCGGAAACAAGCTTGCTGGAATGGTGGCGTCTTATCTCTGAGAAGAGATGTGATGACAGCATGCATTCGCAAGAAGAAGGTTACAATGAGGCTCTGAAGTCCTTTTTTACAATAATAAATAATTCCCAAAACCCTAGATATCCAAAAACCTAACCCTAGGAGATATAGCGCCAAAAGTCATGTTGGCTTCGTTTGGGTATGGTAGTACATCAACTTCCCGGGGTCGTAACTTTTGCATATGATCTCCATTTTAGGCGTGTGATAGCCCGTTGGAAAGGTATCATAGAGGAGATTCATTTTTGGGGCTCA